>PVKC010000259.1:0-77160 GCA_004027635.1 Crocidura indochinensis | reverse complement strand
TGATCCCAAAACAAAAGAAGAATAGGAGGGGAAGGAGGAAAAGAAAATGAAGGAGAAAGTGGAAACGGAGGAGGAGGAGGAGGAGGAGGAAAGAAAGAAGGCCAGAAGCAATAATAGCACAATAGGAGGGCTTTGCTTTGCATGCTGCTGAACAAGATTTGATCCTCAGCATCCTATATGGTTACAAGCACCTCAGAGAGTGATTTCTTAAGTAGAACCAGGAGTAACCGCTGAGCACCACCAATTGTGGCCCCAAAGCAAAATATATGTATTTATATTATATAAATACATATATATATATATTGCAAAAAAAAGCCCATTCAGTGTGTGATATAAGAGATAAGCCATACAAACATCTAGAGGAAGATTTCAAATGAAGGTAGTAAATTCCCTGGGAAAGGCTAGTGTCTGGCAAGTTCAAAGAACAAACAGGAAGGAGTAGGGCTCTAAAGTTGTAGCTAAAGGAGTTGCAAGAAGACTGAAAATAGAATTTCAGATTGATCTAGAATTTTAAAATGTATCATTTTAACTGTGGTGGAAACTAGCCCGGTGAAATCAAAGCCAATTAAGTGATCTTTCAATAAATACCAATACTCTTAAATGTATGTAATGGATGTTTATGCTATAGAATAAATAAAACAAAGGGTTGTTCTAAAGTGACATATGAAGAAAGGACTGTAGAAATAATACTTCTTCCAGGAATGAAGGAAGGAAGGAAGCAAAATTCAATTGCAGTCAATATTTAAGTTCCCAAAACAGAATCCGTATGCTACATGCCAATACAAATAAAACTTAAAAACAACAGAACAAAATTGTATAAAAACCAAACTGTAACCCATTTTCTTTTTTATTTAAAATAGAGCTCTCTATGCATCACAGAAAGAAATGCAAGGAGTGCTTAATTCATTATCTTCGCTATTATACAAAACAATACATTTTCATGAAGTGCATACATAAAAATATAACACTTAGGCGAGTAAATATTTACATCTGGAGGCAACTCTTAGTTATGCAATGAAATTTAAAAAGCTTTAAAATAAATATTTTGTATGACTTGCTATTGATAAAATTAAACATTTTGGTATGAAGGCTATCACTGATTTCTTACTAAATTGTAAAGTGTTATTTATAAACAAATAGCTATCACTATAAAATCTTTATTTTCACAAGCTTGAAATTAGCAAACATCTGGATATCATTCTTTATCTTTGGAATTTGAAATTCTGTACAACTACAACAATAAAATTTTTACTACTAAAATTACTATATATATTTTATAGAATTTGCTGCCTAATTTCATTTAAAATGTTTTCATATTCTTTATATACATTCATTTGTGGCCTGTCTGTTGAAAGACAATATCTTATACACATATAGAAGATCAGCGACTTGCAATTAGTCTTTACAACATTGGTTCTTTTCACAGTAGTTCAAGAGTTCAAGACATGTTTTGCAATGTCAAAATGCAGTGGTTTTGACATTTGTAATGTTCTTAGGTATAAGAAAAAGTCACATTATCAGAAAAGTATAATTAGTATTAGTACTTTGTAAGTCAATTCAACCCCCCCTTTTTTTCCCTAAGATCTGAATCTAATTTTCTGATTTTAGGACATTTAAAACCTGAAACAATAATTAAGTATGAATAATTTTTCCCAGTCTAGGTTCAGAAGAGTACAAGTTCTTGACACTAGTCATTGGGGAAATGAACTAGAATTTAACATTTTGGTTCAGATATCTTCACTTCATTTTTTTCAGTTATCCCAATTTTAATAAAGATAGAAATGCTATATTTTTAAAAATGATTAATGTACCAGTATTTAGCCCTTTGAAAAAAATGAAGACACTCTGTGCCTGCTTAATTAGGCAAATCTTAAAAGTACATACAATCACCTCTTCAGAGATAAAGTCAATAAATAGATCTGCATACAATGATAATTTAGCAGATATCTCAAAGTCAGGGTCATCATATAGAAGATGTGAGCTAAAAAAATCTAATCAACTGGATAAACATATACCCATTTTCTCTACCGTTGATAATATCCAAATATTGGGTAAAAATCCAAAGTATTTTTAAGTTCATTATTCAATTTAGAGATATCAAGAACCACTGTTAATTATATTCTCAGTTTTGGAAGATGTATAAGCAGAGATATTTTCAAAAACATATAAAAAATACTTCTTAGTTGAAGAATATAGGTTAGATTTCAGAGCCTATTTGCTCTTCAGCTGGTAACATATTTGGTATAAAGCCAATCTAATACATTCCAAATATTACAGGCTATGTTAACATTCAGGTTATTGCCATCTAGATTAAATATTATATTAAAAACTGTAAAAACTGTTTTCAAAGGAGAGAAAAGTTTCTAGAAGGATGACATAAACCAGTGGTCAGGAAAGAAAGTCACATCTAAAAATACTAAAATCTAGGATAAGTAGATCTCATAATTTATCAAATTGCAGTTCTACTGGAAGTAATTTAAATAGGGATTAAATGTCAATATCTTTTAAAAATATGGAATAATGGATCATTTTAAAATATGGTCAAAAACAGCAATAAACTGAAATATAAATCTTCACAATGGCTGCCGATATAAATTGACCAATCACATTGTGAGATATATATTTCTCAATGTCCACATTCATCATCTTTTAGTAGAATTTAGCACTAAGATCAAGGAGACAGTCTTTATGTTAAAACCTATAACATACCTAGAATTTTTTATGTTAAAGTCTATAATGTACCTAGAATTTCAAACATCAAAAATGTGTAATTAACATATACCTTCTTCAAATTTTTTAGTACAAAATTACTGGGAAATGTAGGAGGAGATAATCACACACAGGGATGGTAAATTAACATCTTAAATTCAGTCTACAGCAATCCAGACCAAGCTCGAAGTCTATAAAAGAACAGGAAGCATAAAGTGAGGTGGAATTGTGAAAATTCAGCAAATAGATTTTTTAAGTCTAAAAGTGTAAGAAATGAATATTACAAAGGAAAATGAATACTGATGAGAAACTGATGAAAAACAATATAAATAAAAATATTAAGTTACTAAATGAGGTTAAAATTTGACTGCCAAATAATGTTTCACTCCCATTCAAACACATAAGAGAAAAAATAATCCTTATAGGAAGGGGTATAGGTATACAATATAGTAAAGAGGGAATGCCTAGATTATCCTTAACTCCAGACTGTAGGAGGAGATGGACAAAGAAGAAAAGAGAATGAAGAGGATAGATGAGAAAGAGAAAGAATAGGAAAGCAGGAGTCAACATAGAACATCAATTCTATGGAGAGTGGTATAGCTGTCTATCCAAACCAAAAGTCAACAACATTGAAAACAAGAGATCCAAACTTTAAAATGTGGTCGTTAAGATGTCAGGTTGGGGGGACCAGGAGATAGCATGGAGGTAAGGCGTTTGCCTTTCATGCAAAAGGTCATCGGTTCGAATCCTGGTGCCCCATATGGTCCCCCCCCCCCCCCCCCGTGCCTGCCAGGAGCAGTTTCTGAGCATGGAGACAGGAGTAACCCCTGAGCACTGCCGGGTGTGACCCAAAAACCAAAAAAAAAAAAAGATGTCAGGTTGGATATGAGTGTGGGAAGGAACTTTGACACATTGGTGAAGGGAAGTTTATATTAAGGGTGAGACTGGTGCTAGAACACTATATGCCTAAAACTCAACTACCAATAACTGCATAAATCACAGTTCTTTAATAAAATATTTTTTAATTGTAGACTCTCAGACATTCCAAATTTAGCTAATGCCCTAATGGTTGGTTTCTAAATCTTAGCAATTTTAGTTTTAGTTTGTTTGTTTGTTTGTTTTTACTGATTTCACAAGGAAGCAAGGTACTTTAGCAGTAACTAAAGAAGAAATGATATTTTGTCATCTCCATTAAATGGCACATTATGTGATTATATATACAAGGTCGGTTTAGATGCATACTAAAGCTTTTAATTAGTAAACATGAATATGGTGAAGTACTGTGGTGGGAATTTTGCTAGGAACAAGAAATAAGTTTCTAATCCTTGGTTTCTTCATCTACAACTTTTCAAAATTGAATTATAAAATAAATGTATAATATCAATTACAATTTTTATTCTAATTTTGGAAGATTTTTTAGGGGGGGGCACCTGATGGTACTCAGGGGTTACTTCTGTCTCTGTACTCAGGAATAGCTCCTGGTTCAGGGGACCATAGGGAATGCCTGCGATGGAACCCACGTTCGTCCTGGGTCAGCTGCAGGCAAAGCAACTCTCCTACCACTGTGCTACCAATCTGGCCCCTGAGCCTAATTTTTAGTCTGTTAGTGACACACATAAAATAATTTATAATATAAAGATATTTTTTAAGGGTTTAGAGTGAGAGTACAGCAAGGAGGGTGCTTACCTTGAACATGGTCAACTATTATCTCTGGCATCACATATGGTGTGGTGCAAAAATAAAAACAGAACAAAGCAAACAAAAAAATAAAACAACGCCAAAAGATTCCCAAAGACTCCCCTTTTCTTTGGAAGGATTAAAAAAGGGGGAAAAAGGAATATTTAATTATTTTTTTAAATTTACGATGAAAGATACTTTTGCAATGTTTTGATTTTTGCTTCATCTCTAGGATTACTCAGGTCAAAATATATATATTTTAAGACGTGAAAAAAATATCACATACAAAAATTTTAGAAGAAAAGAGATAGAAATCTGAAAATTTGCATTTTAAAAATGAAAATTCATAGAAATTGTATTTACTATTTTGCTTTGTCTTGGAGCTATACTCAGCAGTGCTTGGGATTTACTCTTGTCCACTTCTAGAGGGGCTAAGGGATCATATGGGGTGCTAGAGATCAATCACAGGTTGGCCACAGATAATGTGAAGTGTCCTAACTAAGGAAATATCACCTGAGAAATTATAATTACTATTTTTAATAAATTTTTAAAATCCCAAATAAGTTTTTCTTTGTTTAGAAATCTTTGGAACTAAGGTGCTTTCTGTTTCTGTTAAATATTGTATAAATACCATATAAGTCTTAGCTTATGAGGAAAGTAAAGAAAACATTGTCATACTTAGAAGAGTTTCACAAAAAGAAGATATTTAGAACAACTTTGAAGACCACAAAAACATCATTTTAATATACTAAATCTTGGATATTTCCAAGTAACTTAAAATGTTGCATTTGTAAATGTAATTAAATTATTTAGTTAATATTTAAATCGATAAATAAATATTTAACTATTAAATAATAGTTACAATTTATTTAAATTTATTTAGTTACTGAAGAAAAACAATAATTGTCATGATCTTAATTTATTTGCTGTCATACTATAATTTCCTTAGGAGAAGTAAAATGTCCATTCTTTAAATAAATTTATCTAAACAAAATATATTTCTATATTTATTTGAAATAATTAAGGCTATTATTTTTGTAAGTGATAATCTGTTTTCAGTTGAACTTTTTATAATGGCAAAAGTGGGCTCCTTGGTTTCAGATGATTTATGGAGAGGGTTTCTGGTACTTTTGCATAACTTCTTAAGATATCCCTGAGTTATCTCTGCCCAAGAAATTATATGGCAAAATTCCAGCATAGTAGAAACTCTTGTTTGCTTTTGTTTAATGTTTTGACTATAAAAAGCTTTGATAATAATAATTATGATGGAACTTATAACCTAATGAAACTCTTGTAGACTTTCATTTTAAAATAAAAGCTGATTTTTGAGTTCTTCAGATTCTGCAATCAGGTTACTATTTTCATACAATCATAGAAATTTAAAATGCAAAGTTAATTGAAAGTATCAAGATGAGAAGCAAGTGCTATGCCTAAAATAGTGCACGACACAGTCATGTTTCACTTAACTTTCAAGTCAGAACATAAATTAAGAATTCTTGATGTGACATGCCAAATATTTTAGACACAGAATAAAGCACACAACAAAATCTGTGTACCAATTACACACTTAAATGAATAGCTTATAAGGCAATAAACTCATGCTGAATTGTTAGCATTGTTGTCATAGTAGCATTTTACCAAGCTTTATATTATACCCAACATATTTAAGAAAGCAGAAAACACTGAATTTGAGTCTAGAAAAAATAATTTTTGCTTATAAGACAATTTTAAATAAATAAATATTATACAATCAGACTACCAGAAACAGTTTAACAGCATAGGTATATACAGAAAATTTTCCTTATGCTCTGAACTAGCTTATTTTTGTCAGTATTTTCCATTTTTAATAATAATGCTAAAAGTTAAGAAAAATTTTGGCTGGAGAGATAGCACAGTGGTAGGGCATTTGCCTTGCAAGTGCTGACCCAGGACCAATGGTGGTTCAAATCCCGACATCCCATATGGACCACCATGCCTGCCAGGAGTGATTTCTGAGCAGAGAGCCAGGAGTAACCCAAGTGCCACTGGGTGTGGGCCAAAAACCAAAAAAATAAAGTAAGAAAATTTTGAACTTTTAAGTTTTGTCATTTTCTCCATCAACCCCTTTTCTTAAAAAACATATTTGTTAATTCTAGTATAAGATAATTTATTTTGGGATTATATTTAGTCAAGGCATACAAACTGTCTCCTCAAAAGAAAACAGGAAACATTTCAACATATGTGAATCTTTCCCTAGAATAAAAGTTGAACCAATAAAGATATTAACTTACAAGTGGACAGCCTCAAATAAATTATAAAGCATAACAAAGAAAATGGAGATGTGAGAGCCTTCTCTCTTAAAAAATAAATAAGTATATTAACCATGTACATGTGAATAAAATGGGAAATATTAATTATTTAATACTATAGTATAACCATAGTAAATAAATAAATCCATATTCATATATGCAAATATAATCTAGGAGAAATCAAGGGAATAGTAATAGCAGGAGTACTTCAGTCTCATATGCTCTTCTAAAATTCCTTCACAAAAAACTCTCAAACATTGATTATATAATTAGATTGTTTGAAATAGCCAAATAAAAATCATTTTTAATTCAATACACACTGAAAATAATGTTGAAAATCTCTGTTATAATTAAGACATTCTATTTTGTATCTTTCAATTTACTCTCTTTCCCACCCCACCATACTATTTTTACTATTTTTGCATTGTATTTTAGATTTCTGAAAGTAGAACCTATTCTTTTTTAAGTTCTCTGTCACCCAATATCATGGTAAGGAATATACAGGAGACAACATCATTACTGAATCAGTGAATAATCTTTTGAATGAGAGTTAAATACGTACAAACTACAGTGGCATCTAATGTCTCAACCCCATCAAATGAAGATGGATTCAGTAACATACTTCCATATTGAAACAAATGATAAATAATCATTAGATTATGCTCTATGTGAAAATACATAGAAATATCCTTCACAACACTGTTCCCCAAGTTGTTATATAAAACACCAAAGTGTAAGATAGTAAAGGCTTCCCCTTCTCTTAGTAAAAAGGGTACCACAGTAAATTAATTTGGGAAACCCAGTATAATGAAATTCAAGTAATAGTTCTCTACTCTTTAAAGAACTTGATATAGTAATTGTGGTATTATTCTCCAAAGGACTTTTCAAAGATAATTTTTTATCTTGGATCATCTCAGCCAAAAAGTGCTCAATGGGACATATTTAGTAAGAAACATAAAAACTACATAAGATATGATGAAAATTTCCTTCATCGGGGTAGAATTACAGATTTGAATGAAATATATAATGTTCTATCCATTAATAAAAATTCATCCCTACTGCACAAGAAGGAAATTAAAGGCAAAACTACCATGACTCACCAAATTATCATCTATACTCACTCAAATTTTGAAAGGATCTGGAATATAATTTATTTATAATTTCTGATATCCTCAGTAGAGCTTGATTTATATAAATATTTTTTTATTTTTTCTCAAAATATGTTCTTCCTTTTCTCTTTTAAAATGTATTTGTACAAAAGTAGGAGGTACTTCAGAATTGCATCTTGAAAGCATTATTTGACAAAGTACCCTTATACCTAACTAATGTTCAAAAAAAACCTCATCTAACAGTTACAGAAATTTCTAAGAAGAAAAGATCAACAGAAATTGATAAACATTTAATCTAACTATCTGCCTATTGGGGTATGCTGGTAAGACTGTGAAGAGGAAAGACTGAACAGAATAGGGTAGAGAAAAATCAAGAAGCAAATATTGACCTTGCTTCCATCTTTCTGCAAAGCAAGCCGACTTAAACATATCTTATATGATAAATTTTCAAGCAGTATGTAATTTTTTTAAAGGTGCTTAATTTAAAAAAATAGATAAAAACATATTTTGTCATCTAAAGTTTTGCTTTGATATAATATACTCTGATTCACATTCATGATGAACATTTTCATCTCAGAAAACAAGCAAAACACTTTTTCTATTCATCCATGTGCCCTTGATTCAAGTAAAATAAACCTTAACAATTTTACTATTTTACATAGCTTATTTTATACCTTTGTAATATCATCTATATGAAATAAAAATATGAGTTGATGTATTCTTTTACAAAGTACAATGAGAGATAATACGGAGATTGAAAGACATCAATACCTGACCATGCTCAACTTTAGGAGTTTTGGCCATACCAAATATGGGCACTAAAACACTGTACTGCAGTATCTTTGAGGTAGAACAAAAAAAAAATAACAAGAAGCAAAAACATTCACATAAAGAAATAAAATGGAAAGGAGAACTGCAAGTGATTGCTTCTAGCACAACTGTCACTGTTAAGCTTTGCAGTCCTCTTTGACACAAAGTTGAGAGATAGTCTTCTTAATACGAAGGGCGGTCAAGCGGGCTGCTCCATTGGCATACCAACATTCACGCATTATTCTCCCCATGACTCGGAGTGCCTTTAAGAAAGAAAAATAGCAAGACTTTATCTACCTGCATAAAATTAAGAAGACAGGTAAAACAAACCTCGTAATAAATGCTAAACTTGAATAAAAAAATACAAAATAGATAATATTGAAAGAAAATTTGGCTCACACCTAACAGGACTAACAGGATACTTTCCACTGAAAATTTGATGTATTGATTTTGGTGAAGGTGAAACAACTTCATCAAAAGGAGACTTAAAAGGGGGGTCGGAAAGACAGAAGCAATAGTAAGGTGGTTTGGAAAATTGCCATACATTCTTCTGTATATATACATCTGAATGTTAGCAAGTGAATACATTTCTAAAAAAATCATCAATGTAATGATAAATAGCCTAAGTAATTTCCTAATGTAAAAGTAATAACATTTCAGAAATAGAGAATAAAATGTCAAATACTCAGAAAGGGAAAAGATTAGAATGCATCTATTTAAGAAATGTAAGAAAGCACTCAGGCAGGGCAGCTTCTCTTCTGGCATCTGTTGATTTCACAGATTAGAACTTCAAAATGTATGCTCAATATTTGAAAAACAGGAAACACAATGCAAAACACTAAGAAGGTTCAGAATGAATTATTTAAAAATGCCTGGGTCTAAAACGAATCTCTCCAAGAATGAAATCTTGTGAGGAAACTTTCCAATTCTCACGTCTTGATAAAGAGAAAAAGTCAAACTCAGTCTTTAAAAACACCAATACAACTGAGCTCCTAATAAAAATTCATAAGCACATGAAGATGCTGAAGATAATATACAACAGTTATTTGAAACAGTAAGCAGAAAAACCATATACATCAAAGTTTTAAACACAATTTAATTGTTTAAATTGCAAAATAGGTAAAAATACATCTTATGAAAACAAATAGAAAATCCAAAGCACACTTGAAAACAATACCACCTTTTTTAAAAAGGAAAGAGTACCAATAAAATAACTTCAAATATATAAGTAAAAGATTTTCAAACTAGTTGGGTAAATTAAATGCCATACAAAATGTATTTGAAACTGGAGTCAATAAAGTGGATGATAAATAAATATTTATGCTTCAGAGGGCACAAATATGACAGAGTGAAAGATGCAAAATATAATGAAAACACTAAATCTAAAAATTCTCCAATGAATTCTCAAAACTGGGCATCGAAATTAACAAAAAATAAAATACTAAGTAAAATGAGTAAAAATTCCATATACCAGAAATGAACTATATAAAAATCACTATGCTAAAACTAGTCTAGTCTCAGAATGTATGATGAATTTAGCAATGAAAATCTAACATCACGAGAGACTGAATCTATAGCAAAAAATATATCAGATTATGATTACCCCATAGAAAGTTTTGAGATTGTGGCTCTCTGTGGTGAGCATTGTAACAGCATTGCAAATATGAAACAATTATACTGGTACCCTATTATAAATAATAAATAAATTTTTAAAAATAGAAGTAGCATAAGGATGTGAGTGGAGAGTCTTTAGCACTTTGATAATGAACCAGTAACTTTTACACTGAAAATTAAATAGTAACATTATTATAAACTGTTATAACCATGCTACTTCAAATGCAATAAAATGCAACACAAAAAAATTTTAAACTAAGATTTTTTAAACCCAATTAAGAGTTTTCAAAGAACACCTACAGCAAATATTATCCTCAAAGTTAAAACACACAAAGTTTTAGTAATAAAATTTATCATGATTTTTGCAAGCATTACACTGGAAGTTCTTGAAACTACTATAAGAAATAACATAGAACATGTAGACAAGATTCATCATCTGAAGACATGATCCTCTCCATGGGTATCCATACAATCTATTGTATCATTCACTACTTAAATTTGTTGACTGTTTTGGGGGTCATATTGAGCTTTGCGCAGGGCTTGCTTCTGGCTCTGCTCTCTGGGAACACTCCTAGCAGAGTGTTGTGCTGGGAATTGAACCTGGGTCAGCTGCTATTTCTTAAATTCTTATTAATACACTTTGTAGCACTGTATTATAGAAATTAAAATATCACTGAAGTGAGAAAAAGAACTTGTGTTATAACCATACAATAAGCAATAAACATGTATAAACACAAAATAAAAATAATTATTTATTTAATAGTATTAAATGAAAAATAATAACTATTAATCTCTCAAACAAGCCAAATATTTGTATATATTGGGAATGTCCTATTTTCAAACTTGATAAAAATAATCTCTCAGAGGAACAGAATAGTTGAGGCTATTTAGAATGTCCTATTTTTCTGTTTCTATATTTTATTTTTTTAATAATTTTATTGTGACCAAAGTGAATAACAAATCTTTCACAGTAATATTTAAGATACATATTGACAATCAATCAGGGCCATTCCCATCATGAGGGTTGTCCTCTCTCCAATCTTTTTCCCAGTATGTGTCCCATATCTCCCTCCTTTGCCTCCCGGAGTGTTAATGTAACTTTTCCCCTGTGTATAGCTTGTTGTAGATAGGGATTGATTCTGTTGTTGACTTTGGGTTTGGTGTTTAAGTCTAATCATTTTTTTATTTCCACTCACTGTTCATACGGCTGCTTGGTCCTGGTATAATTTATTTTTATTTACCCCCTAAATTCATGAGGCAGAACAAGATAATTCAAGTTGTGTGGTTCTGTTGGAATGTCCTATTTTTAAATTTGATAACAAAATGAAAAGGTTTTCTTGTAATTATATAATGTGTTAAATAGAAAAAGAGTTGAGTGATAGAGCAGTGGTAGCACGTTTGCCTTGCACCCAACTGACCCAGTATGGACCTCAGTTTGAGCTCTGGTGTTCATATGGTCACCCAAGCCAGGAGCGATTTCTGAGCGCATAGCTAGGACTAATCCCTGAGGGTGTGTCCCAAAAAACTTAACAAAACAAAACAAAAGAAGAGTTGAGTAGAATATAAAAGGGAATAGATAAGACAAAAGATAATTCATATAAAATGATTCCTCAACTAAACTATTTCACATAAAGAAAACCACAAATATTGTATTTAAATATTCATAATATAAATAGCTACATATATAAAATAAATAGTAACAAACAGAATTTGGAATATTAAAAACATAAAGCAGTCCTAGAACTACATAGTTTATTGCTCTTCTGCACCTTCTTTCTCCTATGAGAAAGAAAAATAAGCAAACTTCTCATTTATCGTAAACTTCTATTTTGTGCTCACTATATTAAGGTAAGATATTATCATGATTATGTGTGTTGCTCAGAAAGGAAAAAAAGCAATGGTCATTGACATTTGGTAGTTTTTCTTATGAGAGAATAAAGTCAGACATATTGTGCTTGGTATTAGTAATAATTTGCTAAAGATTAATGAAACTGCAAGATAAATGAAACTGCAATCTTCTGTGTGACAAAAGCATTGATTACCTACCAAGTTTACCTTGTGTTCTCACAGTTCCCAGCCACCTTGAAGTTAGATGTGATCATGTGCCTGATACTGATAATCTACTATGAATAGAGGTGATGAGTGTTACTTGGGGCCAACACATTAAAGAATTATTGCATCCTCTTCTATCCCAGAGCTCTAGAAACTGTGTTAAGAAAGTAGTATCCAAGAAAAAAATCAGTCTTATTGATTATTGAGCCACCACAGAAAATAGAGATGCCTTTGAAAATTTCCTAACCTTTGCATTGCAAGAAATAGTTTTGTTGTGGTTAGTCACTGTAATTTCAAGGTATATTACTGCCATGTAATGTTATAGTATGTAACATTACATATTATATACACCTGAAAAAAATCAAATCTTGAAGTCTAGTACAAAGCAATTTACCTACATAGAAAGAATTGAAAACTAAAAAGAAGAGAGAATTATATGCTCTCTGAAACACCTCACTGAAACTTTACTTAAAAACATAAAAGGAAAATTACACATAAGAAAATAATCTTACTTCACAGCTTTGCCACTGGTTTGGGATACTTGGTCGAAACTTCTGGTCACAAACAACCTTCCTCATTTCCTCTATAGAAGGATCTGAAGGCACCATGTCATAATAAGGCAACTGGTACTCCTCAACTATTCCTATAAGAAATTGGCAAAATTTAATGGTGTACATAATGTAGTATATGAATATAATGTATTATTTTGAAACCTAATACTTATGATGTAATATTACATAATTTTACAAAACAATATTCCATTCATCTAATTAAATTTGCATAATTTTGATATGAAAAGATACTAATTAAGATAAGATACTAATTTCAAAATTAAATTAAATTAATACCAATTAAATCTTCTAATCTTCTAAATCTTCTAATCGCAAGCAGTGCCTGAGAAGCTGGAAAGTCAGTTTTCCAGCAAGAATATAAATTTAAAATCTCAGTTGAATAGTTATTATGTAACTTTATGAAGTTTTATATTATCAAAATTATCATTTTTATAATTAGATGTATATGAAATAAAATTATAGTGCTATATAAACTCAAAATAACCATTAGTTCATTAACATATAATTGTATATAGATATTACATTTCTTTATTGTAATACCTAATTATATCCTTATTGTGAAAATTATATAAATTTTTTGCTATCATGTACTCAAAACAATACTTAATTTTTATTTTCTGTGATTTTTAAGGCACTGTCTCATTGCTTTATAAGAAAAGTGCATTTTATCATCAATTTTTTCAAAATATATTAATTTGAAAATAGTCAAAATTTTAAAAAGTTGAATTTCTTACATCTGTATTTTAAAAATGCTACACCTGACATTCTCCCAGAGAAGTATTTAAAGAAGTAATTGAACAGTCTAACATAAGGTAATTCTAAAAAGGCTAAAATATTTCAGCTTAACTTTAATTATTAGAACATCAATTAAATTCAAAAATTTATCTTTCTTTAGGTTTGGGGGCCACACGCAGCAGCACTCGGGAATTACTTCTAGCTGTGTACTCATAACTCACTCCTGGCAGACTCAGGGGACCAAATGGGATGCTGGGGATCAAACCCGGGTCCATCCAAATCGGCAGCATACAAGCACCTTACTGCTATGCTATCACTCAGGTCCCTCAAAAATTAAATACTAAAATAATTTGAGTGAGGTACTTGAGAGATAATAGAGGAGGTAAGGCACTTGCCTTGCATGTTGCTAAGCAAGAATTGATGCCCAGCATTGTAATGGACCAAGGAGTCAAGACAACCCCTGAAAACCACTGGATGTGGTTCTCACTCACCCCATACTCCTTCAAATTACTTGATAATGCTTAAAATGTTATAAAATTATAAAATGGCCATTTTATCCAGAGTGATAGCACAGCGATAGGGCATTTGCCTTAAATGCAATCTCCTGGAGCAATCTAGGTTCAATTCATATGGTTCCCTGAGCCTTCCAGGAGCAATTTCTGAGCACAGAGCTAGGAGTAACATGAGTGCAATCAGGTTTGCCCCCCCCCAAAAAAATAGAAAAAAAGACCATAGTTTAATTAAATGATTATTTTGACAGTTGAATAAGATTTAACAAGCTCTATAAATCTAGACAAATATCAATATAAAATATTTTATATTATAAAAGTTTTAGACAAAAATTTTAAACAAAAAGGTGTAAAAAAGCATTTGAAACTGGTTATTTACCAGGTCATTTACCAAGCACAGTCCTAAGTAAGCCCTTTACATGTTTTAGCTAATTGTTTTACAAAGCCATTAACTAAAGTAGATAGCATGTTTTCCCAGGTTTATAAAATGAGGTCAAGAACATCATGAATTTTCCTCAAGGTTCAGAACTGGCAGACTTAGAATTTCCTGCCCCCATGCTCACTGCTTCTGAGAACAGTTTCAGCTTCCTGAATGCTTTACTCTGATCTACAAATGAAAGAGGAAAAATATTTTCTCTTTCAAATACAATTTAACCGTGAAGGTTTAAAAATTTATTTAAGATTTTAAGTTATTTTAAAAATGTATGTTTAGCAAAATAACATCAAAACGTAATGAAAATGGTTGCTCTGTTACATTGGCTGCTCTATATTCTGTACTAATGCACCTCACAAATTATTTTAATTAATTCATTAAATTCTCAAAGCCCAAAGGATCGGCTGTATCATTTCCTTTGTTTACAGATGAATAAAGTTAAACCAAGTAACTTGCCTAGAGTTAGACATTCAGGAAGTTGCCAATCCATGACTTAGCCCTATAATAAAACTTGAAGATGAAACCCAACCATCTATAAGCATTTCACTTTCCCCCAAAATGCAATCATTTCATCAGACTGTATTCTCAGATTCTTCCCCTCACTTTTAAATTTCTACACTGCTGGGAATCGTAAGGTTAAAGTTAATATTCACTTGTCTCTACCCTTTACTTTAACCTCCACATATTTCTCATCACAGCAAAGAAACACACACACACACACACACACACACACACACACACAGTGAACCACACTTCAAGTCCTATTGCCTTGTAAATCATTTCACACCTCTGTGTGTCTTATTTTTTACATTAAGTGGGGATAGTTAACTACATACAAACAAAAAATTTACAACATGCTTCAGAAAATATCACTATGGAATGATCATAACTGTCATCCCTCTCATCTAAGCAAGTGTAATAATAATAATGCTCTAATTGTACCATTAGGAAGATAGCACCAAAATAGTCTTTAAATTTTGTGATACTCTTTAAAAGATGTAGAAATGACTTAATCCAGTGCTTAAGGAAAAAGTAGAAAATATTATCTTATATTCAGGCAATTAAGGAAAAGAAGTCACAAAGAATATTTCTGGAACCTTACCTCCAACTGAACACCTTCGGGCTATTTCCCAGTAAACCAGACCAACAGAATAGACGTCAGCACGTTTGAAGGACTCAAAGATATTCAGATTCATTGTATCATCAAGCATTTCAGGAGCCATATACCTTCAAAACATGCATCAGATGAGATTTTCTGCATGACTTTTATTTACCACAGGCTTGTAAAATATAACTTTAAGTCCTGATATGCAATATAAATTAGAATAGCTTACAGGTATATCTGAACTACAGGTAAAATAAAATTAAGTAATACAGTTGTCAAATCTAGGGGTCATTCTACCCATTATTAAAGCATTTGTTCCAGGAGTCAAATACTTGAAAAATACAAGCCAGAGGGGATATTCAATAAGGAAAGCACTGAGTAGGAGAAAAGAATGCAATTTCTACCAACAGTTTATTGCCACATAAGGTTCCTTGAGGGTAAAGAACAGATTTTTATTCATTATAGAGAGCCCATATTCCAACACAGCACACAGTGAAATTCCACAAATTCCTTCTATGAATGAAGATTTTTCTTTATATTGATTCTAAGAACTGCATAACAACATATAATGACCCAATCATCTTGTTTAAACAGGATTAATTGAAGAAATCTGCAACAAACTGGTTGTGATTGAGTTTGGTTATCATGAGAGACTGAGGAATTTTTAGAGAGCATGAGTGAAGAAAACTCAAGGCCCTTCCTGAGCTTTTGTAAAAGTTTTAGATCTGTTGAAGAAACATAGTACACAAGGCTATCATGACAGTGCCTAATGCAAGGATAGTTAGATGGATGTTATGTTTTCAATTTATAGGTAAAAGAACAGTCTCTCTGGACTGCCCATTGTGAATAAACTATGCCAATATGTCAGTAGGGCCTCAATAAAGTGTCCCAAGGAATAAAGTAAAAGTCTCAGAGGGACTGACCTGGAATCTCAAATATGACTCAGAGGCCAATTATACTAGTTTAGACATTCTCTACTCTCAAGGGCCTTTAAATTGTTGCAGGTTTTTTCTCATTTAAGGTCAATAACCTTGGAGCTATGCCAGTGTAGCATAAGAGTCTGAAGCTCAAATAAAAAGAAATAAAAGCATGTTGTCCATGCAGTTATAACATAGAAAAAAATCAAGAAATCTCATAGAGGGTTGGAGAGACTGTATAGCAGTAAGGCATTTGCCTTGCACAAAGCCAATCCAGGATGGACAGTGGTTTGAATCCCTGTGTCCCATATGGTTTCCTGTGTCTGCTAGAAATTATTTCTGAGCACAGAGACAGGAGGAACTCCTGGGTGCCACTGGGTGTGACTCAAAAACCAAAACCAAAACAAAACAAAAAGAAATCTCATATATCATAATATTCTCATACATATGTGATTGCTGTTTGTATCATATTTGCTCTGAAATTTCAGAGATCTTGATCCTTGAATGTGGAAATTGTGTCCAAATTTATTACCTCAATAGACTTAAGTATATACATAACTACAGGTAAACACACAAATGTTGCATATTATTTTGAAATATTGGAAAATACAATAATGGAAATATAGTATATTTCATCATATATAGTCTCACCTATCTAATCAATTATATTATATATACATTGCTTAGAAATTGAGCATAGAAAACTAGCCCTGATTTTTTTGGATTTTTGATATATGAAGGCTTTTGATATATGAAGGCTTGGAGTAACTTTATAAATTTTTGTTTCTTTCCTTTATCTCTTATAAAATAAATTCTCAAAATGTGGCATACCACAGTACTATATCATCTCTCTTCCACCTTTGCTCTTTTTTCACTAGACTACTCACCCAAATGGCTGTTGTTTTTATGACCAAAGTGCCAACTCTTCTTCATTTAAAACTACTGTACCACACACAGAGATTGTGTAGCCTGTTATTCTTATCCCAAAAGCACAAACAGTATAATATATCACCATTCCGTTTTGCAAAGGCATACTAAAAAAAGGGGGAAATCCTATGTCTAGAAACAAGCTTGTATCTACTAGAAATAAGAACCCATACATTTTATAATACCAGGGCTCCTCCCACCCTGAATATGTGTCATGTGGACCCAACTTAGACTCCATGTGATCAAACAGCGACCATTCAACCCCAAACCCCAGATCCCATATCCCAGTAGCCAAAATCCCCCTAGGAAATTCCTGGTACCAACTTGTGCCAGTTTTGTTATGACATTCTGACAATGAGGAAATAGCAACAACTTGATCTAAGAGTAGGTTGTCCTAGCTAATCACCTAATGGTAAAATGAAATCAGAAAACATATCATCCTTTGATCTGTGTAAAAACCAAGATCACTAGCTGCAGAAGATTGACTTTGACAACCATTACTGGGCAGAACTTATCCTGGGATCAATAAGAAAGAACCAGTACAAAACCTGTGGCTGTTCCCATGGCAGTATGCTTCAAGAGCTAGGGAAACCCTGTATCTCTTAGGTCAAGGGAATCCTTACTAATTTCCCCAATACTTACTGTGCCTATTAAAAAAGTAAAATAAAACTACTGGGCCACAGATTTCTCAGTGACCCAAAAAAGACTTTTTTTCTTTGGGTGTACTAATAATTTCCCATTTGAACTTACTTCATCCCTAGGTATAGAAACAGTATTCATGATTAGAAGCAAGCCATCGGTCATAGCACATACTAACCTTTTAGTTCCTACTTTAGGGTTCTGAGGCATGTCAATGGTGTTCAGTATTGAATCATGCTTCACAGCCAATCCTAAGTCTGCTATGGCACAAGTTTCACACTTTTTCACTAAGATATTTTTGGATTTTATATCTCGATGAGCAATAGCAGGTTTACCTATGAAACATAACAATATCACATTTACTGTTAGTGTTGTTATTGAAAATTAAATCTCTCTAAAATAAATCATTTGGAAAATTTGACACAAATGTTCCTCCCTAAGAGAGATCTTCTCTGATCCCCCATTCTGCATTCCAAGTCATTCACCATCAGAATATCTAAGATAGCCTTTTTCACAGTTCTTATCACATTTTCTTGCTTCCTCAAACGCATGTCTCATATCTTTCTCTTCTTTTTTTTAATGTAATTTTTATTTTAATCATAGTGGTTAACATATCGTTCACAGTAATGTTCCAAGTACATGTAAACATTGAATCAGGGGAATTCCCATCACAGAGTTGTCCTCTCTCCACCTCCATTTCCCCCCTGCCTCCCCTATCCTCCACCCTCTCCCCAGGGGCTTCTAGCTTGAGTGATCCCCTCTGTGTCTAGTTTATTACTAAGTGATCCTATAGCTGTTTGGTCTTGGTGCCTCCATTATTTCTCCCTCTAATTAGGAAGCGGGACTAGATAGTTTGAGATATGTGGTTTTGTTTGGGGAAGAGTAAGGTAATAGGATGGGGGGGAAATTAGCTACACCAACAATGAGCAGAGTCCTTCTAGAGGCTCTCATCCTCGGTTTGGGAGACAAAAGGGAAAAAAGGAGGTGAATCACCACAATATTTCACAAAGACGTATCAAATAAGATATCCAGTGAGCACTGCAGCAATAAAGATATGCACCACATAGTTGCCATAGTCTTGAGATAAAAAACATGACAGAGTGCAAAAAGGAAGAAGAGAAAAGAAGACAGAAAAAGTAAATATATGAATTAAAAAGTGAACAACTACTTAAATATCTACACCAAGATAAGGAAGTCAACTAAAACTAGATAAGAGAAGAGAAAGATAAAGTAATAATAAGCAAAATAAAGTAAAGGAAAAAAAGATTATTTTGTACTTCTTGTCTCTCTCTCTCTTTTTTTTTTATGTGTGTGTGGTTTTTTGGGTCCCACCCGACAGTGTTCAGGAGGTTACTCCTGGCTCCATGTTCAGAAATGCCAGGGGACCAAATGGAACGCTGGTATTCAAATAGATAAACTTCTGCGTGAAAGGCAAATGCCTTACCTCCATACTATCTCTCCATCCTTCCCTTTTTTTTCCTTCTGCATAGGCACAGTAAAAATTGGGGTCATTTGAGAAGGGAATCCCCTTTGCCTATATAACCCCATGACAATATATTCTAAGGAGGGAGAAACCCTGTATCTCCTAGGCAAAGGGGATTCCCTTATCTTTCTCTTCTAATTGAACTGAAAGCATCACAAGGACAATGATTATATATTACTCATCACAAAGTCTGCAATACTTTTAGCACGAGGTGACATTTGCTATACATTAATAGACATTATTGGACAAATAGGGAAAGTTATTAGCACTCCTGCTTTCATGTGAGGACTAAGAAAACATTCTCTTACAAATAAGTTTCACACTCTTAGCGCCCAGCATTAGTTCTCAAACATGGCCCAAAGATTTTAGTAGGTCCATGTCTTTCCCAACTTCACATGACCCTTCATATAACCATGACCCTCAGTCCTTGATCACCAACAGTCTTAAGTTAAACCCTACTCTATAGTTAGTTTAGAGGCATTTTCTGTCCATAAATATGTGGTTCATGGTAGAGGTATAATTTAACCCAAGACTGTGTGAAGTTTTTAATTCCTCTGACCCATGATTTTGTCTACAGAGGGAGTTATGACTCTGCCCACCCCTTGAAGCCCAAAACATAATGACTTCTCTGTTGAAATTGACAGAATTAATTGAAATTAACAGAGCCTAAAGTTTTAATCCTAAGGATCCTTGAACCTATTTTCTATGTTATCACTTTCTTCACATACTTATATCAAAAATAACATATTAGAATAGACTGAATAAAAGAAATGTATAAAAATTAGACATAGGATCTTATCCTTCAGAAGCAAGGTGCTTTCCTTGTTTGCTGCCAACCCTGGCTTGCTCCCTGACACACATATGGTCCCAAAAGCTATATGATGAGTGATACCTGAGCACAAAATCAGATAAGCACTGAGCAATGTCATATATGGCCCAATTCTCTCTCTCCGCCAAAACTATTCACTATGCCAGATATTACAGAAATTTGCAAAAGAGAGTAAAAAACATTATATTATTAATGGTATTTACATTAGTTTAAATTGTTTAATATTTATATTTAAGTAAATTAACACATGTTTTTCTTTTTGGGGTGGTTTTGGGCCACACCCAGTGACACTCAGGGGTTACTACTGGCTATGCACTCAGAAATCGCTCGTGGTTTGGCAGACTATATGGAACGCCAGTGGATCAAACCACAGTCCTTTCTAGGCTGGCATGCACAAGGCAGATGCATTAAGGCTTGCGCCACTGCTCTGGCCTCAATTAACACATATATTTTTTTAAATTAATATCTTTATTTAAACACCTTGATTAAAACATCATTGTGGATGGGTTTCAGTCATGTAAAGAACACCCCCCCTTCACCAGTGCAACATTGCCATCACCAATGTCCCAAATCTCCCTCCTACCCACCCCACCCACACCTGTACTCTAGACAGGCTTTCTACTTCCCTCATTCATTCTCATTGTTAGGATAGTTCTCAATGTAGTTATTTCTCTAACTGTATTCACCACTCTTTGTGATGAGCTTCATGAAGTGAGTTGGAACATCTAGCCCTCCTCTCTTTTATCTCTGAAAATTATTGAAAGAATGTCTTTCATTTTTCTTAAAACCCATAGATGAGTGAGACTATTCTGCGTCTCTCTCTCTCTCTCTCTCTCTCTCTCTCTCTCTCTCTCTCTCTCCCCCTCTGACTTATTTCACTCAGCATAAAAGATTCCATGTACATCCATGTATAGGAAACTTTCATGACTTCATCTCTCCTGGGCTGCATAATATTCCATTGTGTATATGTACCAGTTTCTTTAGCCATTGTTCTGTTGAAGGGCATATTGGTTCTTTCCAGAGTCTGGTTATTGTAAATAGTGTTGCAATGAATATAGGCGTGAGGAAGGTTTTGCAATGCATTTTTGTGTTCTTAGGGTATATTCCTAGGAGTGGTATAGCTGGATCATATCGGAGCTCAATTTTCAGTTTTTTGAGGAATCTCCATATCGCTTTCCATAAAGGTTGGATACAAGGCATTCCCACCAGCAGTGGTTAAGAGTTCCTTTTTCTCCACATCCCCGCCAGCACTGCTTGCTATAATTCTTTTGATGAATTAACACATAGTTTAAACTTTCCTCCATTTACAGGGCAACTATTTATAGACATAAACCACATCCACAGAAATTTATGGATTCCTCAAAATTTTTAATGAGATTTAATGATCATGAACCCAAATTTGAAAAGCACAGTCCTTCCTAAACTCTTTTAGGCTCAGAGATAAGTCTCTACTGACCTAAATGAATAAATGATGGGTATTTTTTGGTTTTGAATTACCTTAATTATTAAAGGTAAACATTTAAAATTTGATCTCAAATTTAATATTTGACCCCAAAGCAAGTTATATTGTTAAATGGAAAAAACAGAGGTGCTAAAATATTATGAATAATAAAGAAAATGATGTGCATATACAGATTGCCATATTATGATTGTATGTTCAGCTTTATATAGTGCTTTATTTATTTACTTTAGTTTTTAGGAGACCAGTTCCAAAAGTAGTTATGTTACTCCCAGTTCTGTGTTTAGGGATAACTCCTGGAGGTGCTCAGGAGACCATATGTAGTGTTGGAGATCAACTCAGTGACTCATATGTAAGGCAAGGGCCCTTCCCACAGCACTATCTGAGGATCCTATCAAATGACTTTAGAGTTACTTTCTATTTGAAATGACGTGCACTAAACCAAACAAAACTAAAATATAATGTAAAGTTTATATCAAGAAAGAAAATACATACCTTGTGTACCAACAATTTCCATATGAAGATGGGCCAACCCACTAGCTATTGAAAGTGCCAGCTTGATCATTCCAGCCACAGTTACTATGTTTCTATTCAAATAGTCATACAAGGAGCCTTGCTCATGATATTCAGAGACAAGCCAAAGCTGAGTCCAAGTTCCATTATCTAGAAGAAAAAAATAATTTTGTGTTGAACAGACACATTGAAAAATAATCCAAAAATCCTATAATAAATGTCATTGTTTTAAATAAATTTATTTGTTACTATAATAGCTAATTCCTTCGATGATAATATTATATTCTGAGTTACTAAATTAAAAGCGTCTCAATAAATTTCTAAATTTATACTAGAACCTATTACAGAGCTATTGGAATCAATGTAACAGTAATTTTACAGGCTGAAAACTCTATTTTCATCAATACCTGTTTGGAATAACAACCACTTCAAAGTGAAACAACTGAAAGATGCATTTATACTCAATGTTATAAATTACTCTGAGCTTTTATAAAGATTCTACTAATAAAAAGAAATATAACAAATTTGCGCAATTGTATCATTACTATTCTAAAGCTCTAGCATACTAAGAATGCTTCTGTTTAAAACTTCAAAATATGAAGTTAATTACTACCTTTAAAAGTACATATTCCTCAAAAAACTAGAATTGAGCTTCCTTGACCCAGTAATACAACTCCTAGGATTATGCTCTAGGAGCCCAAAAACACAACTCAGAAAAGCCTTTTGCAATCCTTTCTTCATTGCAGCATTATTCACAATAGCCAGAATCTAGGAACAACCCAAGTGCTCAAAAATTGGTAAGTGGCTAAAGAAACTGTAGTAGGGGCCGGAGAGGTGGCGCTAGACGTAAGGTGTCTGCCTTGCAAGCGCTAGCCAAGGAAGGACCACGGTTCAATCCCCTGGTGTCCCATATGTTCCCCCCAAGCCAGGGGCAATTGCTGAGCGCTTAGCCAGGAATAAACCCTGAGCGTCAAACGAGTGTGGCCCAAACAAACAAAAAACAAGGAACTGTGGTAAATTTACACTACAGAATATTTCAAAGCTACGAGAAAAGCAAAGTCAGGAAATTTGCTTATAAATGGATTGAATGTGGAAAGTATTATATTAAGCAAAATAGGTCAAAGAAGATGGATAAACATAGAATTATCACAATCATTTATGGGATATAAAACAATAATATTGTATATCATTACTATCCAAAAAAAAATAGATATGAGGGCCTAGAGAAACAGTTCATGGCAGAAAGTATGCCACAAATAGCAGGGGAGTGCAGTTAGGGTGTAGAAAGAATCACAATGACGATGATAGTTGGAAATGGTCATTTCCAATGTTCACTCTGGACAAGTTATGGGTACTGAAAGGAGATAAAGAAATATAATATTTAGCGACAATATTTCAAACCACAGCATTTAAAAGGTAAAAAGAAGGAAGAGAAAGAGAGGAGAAAAATATTTGTCATAGAGGTAGGCTTGAGAGGAGAGAGTAAAAGGAAAGCTGGGGACATTGGTGAAGGAAAATGTGCAGTGCTGAAAGGTGCTGGACATGGAAACTCATTCATGAGAATATATTTTTTTAAGCTGAATAAAACTTTAATCTATCAACCAACAGCTCATGAGCAACTTTGTCATTGTGTATCTCATGGTGATTTATTTAAGAAATTATGTATAACAAAAAGTGTATGTTGAAAGCAAAACACAATTATTAGACATGTTCAAATATTTTATTATTCAAGAAAAGCTTATCCAAGAAGATTTTCAGCATAAGAGAAATTGGCATTTAATTTATCTAAGTTTTAAACTTCTCTGCAGTTAGCTTTAGTTTTTGGAATCAAGTATTTGCTACCATCAACAGCAGTCTTGACAAGTTGAGAAACTCCGAAGGAAGCTATAATGAGTATTTGGTACCAACTGCTTAATATATAAGAATGTATTGTTATATATGTACTTAATTTCCAAACCTGTGTAATAAAAAAATTTCCTAGGAATGCAAACAATCAACAAAGCATAATAAAATCCACTAAGCAACTGACCACACTTATAAAGCCTCTTATGCAAATTTACCCTGTTTATCACCTTTGTTTTGCCCTGTTTATCACCTTTGTGCTCTAATTTCAATGAATTTGTCAGTTGAGTGAAATGTATCATTATAAGTGTTGCCAAAGATAGAAAAATGCATGAAGATTAAAGTGATATAGATTTTTTGGAATTGCACACAAAGCCACTAATGAACAATCTAACTAAACTGAAGTGAAGTGAAAATCAAGAATATAAACTCCACTGTGCATATATTTTATAATGCAAATATAGTGATTAAATCAGCCCCATAATTACCATCATTACTGGTTTGACAACCTTCCTAATGAATCTAACCAGTGGGCAGCTTAACTCAACCATAGGAAGGAAGATTTTAAGTTCTTAATAGATCCTAATAAAAAAAATCTCGTTTTCAAAAGTTAAAAAAAAATTGGTATGGATGAGTTCATCTTAGCTTTACTTACTTCTTCCCTAAGGGAAATAAAAAAAGACCCTTGTATAGTCAAAATCTGCAATAATGCTAAAACTCTCTTTTGGTATCTAGTAAATAAAAAGTATTTTCATAGCAATCTTATAATAAACCAAAATAAAAGTAATAATAATTGTAGATATTAAATTATAAGAAATAATGATTATCTATAATAGTCACATAACATTAATTTTATTAATCAAAATATTTATCTAAAATGTTTTGAGTATTAATAATCTGAGGATAAAACAGTCTGAATCAAGTTTTTCCTCAAATTTTCCCCTTTCTTTTTTATTAAAACTAATACATATGGGGCCGAGAGATAGTACGACAGTAGAGAATTTGCTTTGCATGCAGTAGATCCAGAATCAATGGTGGTTCAATTCCTAGCATTCCATATGGTCCCCTGAGCCTTCCAGGAGCAATTTCTGAGCACAGAGCCAGGAATAACCCTTGAGCATTGCCAGGTGTGACCCAGAAACAAAAAACAAACAAAAAAAATCCCTAAGACATAATTAAGGAACAAAAGCTATTCATAAAGAAGAAAGTGAGCATAGGAATTCACAATTGATTACTTGGTAATATATTCAATATTTTATAAATACAGGTTTACATAGCAGAAAGTTGATGAACTCTTTTATTAAAATACTCAAAATAATAGCAATGCTAAACCTCAAGATAAAAATCATACTCAACATAAATTTTTACTAAAATTTTCTTGGTGATATCTGATAATAGGTATACAGAGAAAACTTTAATTTTATACAGGTATAAAGTTTAGCTCCTGCAAAGGTGAAAATGCAAACAGCATTCATTGGTATGCTAATGCCAATTACTAAAATATTAAAATATTTCAATAGCTGCTGTTAGTAGCTGGTATTCAAAATATTCTCTGGGCATTCCTTTGCCCAAATAAAATCCAAAATATCTAAAGGTCTACTCCCCCAAAACCCATGTACCCCAAAGCTCTTTATGACCAAGCAACTACCAATGGGGTAAAACCTAGAATGGCAGAGTTCTCTCAGTTGAAACATCTATCTGATTGGGTCTAGTGTCATAAACATCACTTAATTTTAAAAATAGCATTTTAATAATATCATCATTATTTTTTATCACTTCTTTGCTCTCATTTGTCATACAACTATTTATATTTATCTGTGGTGAAGGGGGATGCATTTTCATCAACAGAAATATTAATGTATATTTGGATCTTAGGGCAACAAAAAGATTCTTTCTTCCCATCTGACAGCATATAACATTTTACTTACTGAATCTAAAAAGATTGAAAATACCTTTGTTGTCAGCAGCAATGAAACCAAGAATGTTTTCATGTCTCAGCATAACAGTCTGATAAATTTCTGCTTCACGAAACCAAGACCTTTCATCTCTGGAGGAAAATATTTTCACAGCCACATCTTCTCCACACCATCTACCATGCCAGACCTCACCAAATCTACCTTTTCCCACGATTTCCTGAAGTACAATTGTCCTTGCAATTGTTCTTTGAACTAACAAAGGTAGACCTAACCAAAAAATAAAAAGATAAAAGGGATAATTAAAAACAAGTATCAGAAAATAATGTGCTGATAATGATTCTTAACTAAAATATAAGCAGTTAAACTTTTCAATAATTTTCCATAATTAAAGAAATATCATTATTATTATATTATCCATATGCATTATACTTACTGTATTCACAAAAAATTTTTGAACATATGTTCAGTAGCCTGATTTTCTAGGAATACTACAAACCACGCTGTTTTATCATAACACTGGTAGGGTTTCTAAATATGTAATCATATACATCAGAGATAGATAGACGATAGATAGGTGATAGATAGATAGATAGATAGATAGATAGATAGATAGATAGATAGATAGATAGATAGATAGATAGATAGATTGTTAGGACATTTTTATTTTAGTTGTTCTGAGCCAAAATGAATGGTTCCTGAGACAACTATGGAAGAAAAATTTCTTCTAAATTAAAATAAATAAAATCAAATACCACTTCTAAGAAAAGAGTGATAAGTGCTATGTTAAAAGCAAAATACAGGGGCCCGGGAGATAGCATGGAGGTAAGGCATTTGCCTTTCGTGCAAAAGGTCATCGGTTCGAATCCCAGTGCCCCATATGGTCCCCCGTGTCTGCCAGGAGCAATTTCTGAGCATGGAGCCAGGAGTAATCCCTGAGCACTGCCAGGTGTGACCCAAAAACAAACAAACAAACAAAAAGTAAAGTACAGTCACATAAAATACTAAATATTTGTAAAATTAAAAATATGAAAATATTCTGATCTTCAAAAGTAAATGTTTATATTCTTTGAACCAAAGATTCTACTTCTAGAATTTTATCCAAAGATTTAACAAAATACAAATGAAGTTTATGAAAAAAATTAATGAATTATTATTGATTTTAGTAAAATAAATTGTCAAATAGTTCAAAAACAAGAACATCAGGTGCCAGAGTGATAGTACAGCAGTAGGGGTATTTACCTTGCATGTGTTCAACCTCAACATCTACTAAAGTCCTCCAAACCTGCCAGAAGTAATTTCTATTATGCTATACTTTGATGGTTAGCCTTTAAGATTATGTCTTGAAACAGCTTACTTCATACAAATGGTAATAATGCCAAGAAAAAGTCAATAGTGCTGCTTCTAAAGAGCTATTTCTTAAAATATGAGAAACACATTTGCAAAATTTTCAAGGAAAGTAACAGTAAATGCTATCTATCTATATACCTAGCTATTAAAAGTGTGCACAAGAAGCTGAATAGAAAATATACTAAATGCTATGTTGATTATTTCTTTTTAGTGGGATATTGGTAAATTGCTGTACTCTTTAATTTTATGAATTATATTAGTTTTCACAATGGATATTTATTGTTCTGGAAGAAAATTCTTTTAAGAGATGACAGTATACATTCATTTAGGAAAATATGCTAATTTATTGTCATTAAACTCAATAGATGAGAAATATCTCACAGCAATAACCCTGTAATCTCTAGCAGGCTTTGGCCTCTGCTCCTGAAATGAGCAATAGTTTACTCAAATGTTCTCACCTTAAGAAGAACCACCCACTAAGTTCCACTAACAAAGACTAAAAATTCATTATTATGGGTCTCAACAATTAGTCACATAACCACATGACCACGAAGTTCTGTAATCATTTGGCTCAATTATTCACTTTAGATTTGAAAATGTTAAAAACTAATGCTGTTTTGGGAGACAAACTGATCACTAAAACTCTTGTAGTTTCTCCTCACTCAATGCAGACTTCAGTACACTCCTGTAGAAAAGTTTGGGGTTTTGTTTTTGTGTTTTTGGTTTTGGGGCCAGACATAGTGCTTCTCATGGGTTACTACTACTGACTCTGAACTCAGGGATCACTCCTGGTGGTGGGTTCAGGGGATTGAATCTAGGTTGACTATGTGCAAGGCAAGAGCACTATGTCTCTGGCTCCTGAAAAGATTTAACAACAAAAAGAGATATTTTTGTAGGTTGAAGTCAGTTTTATTGTTTGACCAGGCAGTGAAATCTGTGTTAATAATTTCTAAACCAAACTAAAATCTCAGTCTCTCTCTTCCCTTCCCTGTCTTGTACACACACACACACACACACACACACACACACACACAACTTTCCACTATCAGCCCACAAAACTTACCACTACCAGCATTACTACTGGCTAGAGAACTATATAATCCAATATTTTTGAACTTCAAATAGATCAATGCTATAGGTCAAGTTAGACAAAATTTTCTAAAATACTCTACAGCAATTGAGTCAAGACAATCAAACTATGAAAGCTGCAACTGCCCAAAATAATGAGTAATTCTTGTGCTATTTTCTAGAAATGTCACTTGAAGACTTATGGACTCTGTCTCTCTTAAGGTTCCTTTTGTTCTTTCTTACCAGCAGATTTACCAAGTAGAAATTGGTATTTATCATATTGAAGGGTAGCTTGCAGTAATATCACCATCCTCAGAAGTTTTATACCATGAGGGAAAGCAGCAGTAATATACCCAGTCCTTGTAGTCCAGATGAGACACAAAACAGTCCCAAAAAACAAATAAAGCATAATCATTAATGTTCTTTTCATGCAAGCATGTCTCTGAAATTATTTACCTGATGAAGACAGGAAATTTTTACTTTTTTTTTTTTTACTTTTGAATAGCACTGTGTGTTGGAGTGTATGTAGGTGTATAGGTTTTGGGTCATTCCTGTCAATGCTCAGGAGACCATGTAGTGCTGGAGATCAAATGTGGGTCTCCTACATGCAAAGTATACACTCAGCCCTCTGAACTATATCTTTGAACTCCCCAATCCAATTTTTCCTCTATGTTAAAGTAGTTGACCAACAAAGAGAAGTATAGAGGACACAGAACCTTCTTATTTCCTCCTTACACATAATATTTTGTAAGCATGTCTTGGTTGCAGAGAGTCCCCATCTCTCACGTTATTAAGGGTTTTAAGGAAAAATAACTAAAACTCTTTTAAATTGATAATTGAAAAATCATCCATGCCTGATATCTTAACAAGTTTATTCTAAGATATTTTAATTTGGGATCCACATCATATGTGCTCAGAAATCATTCCTGGTAGGCTCAGAGGACAATCTGTGGTGCCAGAATGAACTCAGGTAGGCTGTATGCAACATGTGCTATTTCTTTGGTCCTATATCTTTAAAGTAATTTTAGAAATTTTAAAAATCCATGGGAAAACTCAATCAATAAATCCATATTTAGGTGTAAGCTTACATAAATACACCAAGAAGACTTCATTTTTCACCCTGGATAGTCCTCAGTTTTAAAATTTTTCAAAATGTCCTAATTTTACTGTATTTAATTGTTTAAACTTTGTAGTTTGGACATAATAGCCCCTCACCCCTCATTAAAATATATCTCTATCTTATGCAGTGGTTGAATCAATGATACTTAGTTTAGTGTTACCCCAGAGCAGCACAGAGACTGGTCTCTTGGAAAGACATAAATGGGCCTCTTTTCTCTGATGAAAATGTGAAAGTCTGAGTTGAGCTGCTTCATGTGAGAGACAGATATTCCTACAGACGCTAATAGCCCTCTGTCATCTGATCATTAATTGTACCTGCATGGATGCTCCTGAAGGACAGGGGCAGGCAAGTTCTCAAAATCTGTTTATGCGATTATCTCTAATGAGCCATCCAAAATCAAAAGAGGGTATAGCGACTTTTGAAGACACTTGAATTACCTTGAATTACTCAAGTTCACAATTTTGGAACACCATGCACTGTCAAGTTTCAAGGCAGGGAATCCTCTACCATTTTAAAGATTTTGCTATTCCAAAGGGAAACTGTCTTCTTTCACTAGAAACATCAAATTTCTTTAGATGCTGTGTGCTTTGACAAAGACTCATTTAGGCCCTAAATAGGTAAGTCCCTTTGAATTGATTCCTGAGGGGTTCTGAGTTCGATAATAGAGAAAGAATAATCACAGAGCCAACCCCACCAGCAAAAATCCAGCATAGAGATGCAGTACTGCAACCTTTAATCTTCCCTTTGGAGGCTTTTAGAACAGATTCTTGCATTTGATTTCAAATCAGCCTTTTTATTCACTTTTCACACACCTATTAGAGGGTGCCTGTAGATTCTCAAATATTTCAAAACTACAAGCAAAGTTGTCCTAATGAATTAGCACAACTAACATCTTTTCCAATAACTCAACTTCTTGTATGCAATAATTTTTCTGCCCAAGAATCATTACCAATAGAACAATATTACAAACTGTAATGAATGAAAGGAAAAAGGGAATGAAGGGTAACTTTCTAGCTTTAAAAATAAACTCTGAAATCTATGGAAGAATCTGAATACAGAATCTGAGAAATCTTAGACCATACAGGATTTTCCTTTCATCAAATCCTAAAACAAATTTCTTTTTTATTTTATTTTAATCTTTATTTAAACACTGTGATTACAAATATGATTGTAGTTGGGTTTCAGTCATGTAAAGAACACCCCATCGCCAATGTCTTAAATCTCCCTCCTAAAAGAAATTTCTATACCCAAACTTATCACATACATATCAAACATTTTAAATGAAAGAATTCATATTATCTGAGAAGTTTTGGGGGTAATTTTATTTGTGCTGATTTCCAATTGTTTTCCTACTGAAAAAAAAAAAAACTAGGGCACATACCAGAACTGGAGCCAGAGGCGGTCACATCATAAATCAGATCTTTGAGAGTTTTTCCAGCATTTACCAGATTGCACTCAGAGAGCGGTTCCTCCACATTCTGCCTCTTTTTCTTCTTGTAGGCACATTGCCGTCCTTGACATGTCCATATTGTCAGCACTGCCACTATGGACAGGAGGCAAATTGGCAAACTAATAACAACAGTGAGCTCCATGGGTCCAAGTTTGGGGGCATTTGGTGATGCTTCCAGGAGACAGAGGAAGAGAGAGAAAGAGAGAGAGAACACAACCATAAGTCAACTTATTTTAAATACTGTAGAAATTGGAACTATATCACCAAAATTTCATGTTTCTGCATAATATATACAGTAAGAACATATATATATGACATATATAATGGCACAGTAAGAACTTAAGATAGTTGGTAAATGCTCTGCGATATCAGCAAAGGTGACCAAGAAAGTTGTAGTCTATGGTGAGGAATAATTAAACCAGATGACAATGGAATACAAAATAAGGCTCAAGTAAAACTAAATTACAAGACTTTATAAATATCCAAAGCATATCTGACGTGTTTCTTTATATTAAATTCTATACATTTATAAAAGCCCATCTTAGAGTACATTTATTTATTTATTCCACGAATAATTTCTGCATTCTGTAAAGTGTTGCCTCTATTTTAGTTAAAACAGTGATGTAAGAGAGCAGCAATCTTTATTCTTCATGAAGCCAGTGAAGAAGATAGAGTTATATAGGATGCCTGTATTTTTTAAAAAAAATATTAAAGCAACATTCGGGGCCAGAGAAATAGGATAGAGGTAGGGTGTTTGCCTTTTACGCAGAAGGATGGTGGTTCAAATCTCGGCATCCCATAAGGTCCCTCAAGCCTGCCAAGAGCGACTTCTGAGCATAAAGCCAAGAGTAATCCCTGAGTGCTGCTGGGTGTGAACCAAAAACCAAAAAAAAAAAAAAAAAGGTAACATTAAAGTATAATCTTCAAGTGTACATTTCTAAAATAAAAAATCAATATACACATATTAGAATAAGTTCACTCATTATCAATCTTTTAAAATTTTCCCTTTCTTCAAACTAGTTCCCCTTTTATAGTGCTTCTGGTAGAATTCATTTATCTTCTAGTTCAAAATTTAATTTTTGTTCTACTAAGTTCAGGTGTCCTTTATTCTATAAACAACATATGGGTCAAAACACAAGGTATTTTTGTTTTTTTTCTGCTTTATTTTACTGTTCATAATACTTGCTAGGTCCATCCATGTTGGTGCCAATAGCTGAATATTTGCAACACATTTTACATATATAAGCCATATCTTCTCTAAGCTATATCAATTACTATATCAATGTACACTCAAGGTCACTCCTAACTCTTGATGTTTGCAAATAATTTTGGATATTAAAACTTATGATATACAAAATATTTTTCTTATGATATATACAAAATATTGAATGTATTTTTCAAAAAAGTATTTTATTTTTAACTTCTTTAAGTTGTTTCTCATTTTCAACTTCCATTCCCTTTGCTACTGTTTAGATTGCCAGAGATCTCACACACTGATGTGTGGTGATCAAACACTTTGGCTGTTGTGCATTGAAGATCTTCATTTTGTTGTTGTAACAGGAAATATAAGAGCCATACTTCTGGTATCACACTAGCATGTGGACAGTGTCAACAGAATCCACAGCCATGTGCTGGCCTTACAAAGTATAACTTTACCATCAAGCTATGTCCATTTTCGGTTACCCTTCTGCAAAATCTTTTAATCATGAAAAGCTTCCAAGTTTAGTATCTCATTTTTAGTTTCCCTGTCACTGAAGTTGAATCTCCAAATATATCCCAAAGGGTAATGTCAAGGTGTACAATAATATGTTTTCTTTGTATATTTTATGGTTTCCAGTCTAACATCCAAATTAATCATCTATTTTAAATTAATTATTATACATGATGCTATGTAGTGATCTAGTTTTATTCTTTTTGCATATATATATATATATATATATATAGCTTTTCTCTTTTTTCCCACCTTCATTTATTAATGAACTTATCATGCTCCATTGTAGGCTCTTGACTCTTTAGTCATAAATTTCATATCTCTATCCATGTGTTTTATTTCTGGGTTTTTATTTATGTTCCATTGATTATCATGTATTTCTAATTTCAGTACAAATATTATACTAATAGTAATACTTTGTAGGGTAATTGGAAGGTATTGAGCATAGCACATCCATTTTAGTTATTTTTTTCCTCAGAGGTATTCTCACTTTTCAAGGTCTCATGGTTCCAAACAAATTTAATGATATTTTTTGGTTCTGTTTCTGTTAAGTATGCCATTGAGATTTTGAGAGAGGTTGGGATGAATCTATAAATTGCTTTAGGCAAACTGTCATTTAAATGACATTAATGCTTTCAATTCATGTGCAAAATATCTTTCCATCTCCATCTCTTTCTGTATTCTGTTTTTTATGTCATAATTTTTATTAAATAGATCTTTGAATTTTTGAGCCTGAATTCATATTCACTTTATTCACTGAATTTCATATTGATTCAAATAGAATTTTGCTCTTTTGGAATCCTTTAGAATATATATATACATATATATACATATGTATATGTATATATATATGTTGCTATCTACAAAGTGTAATATGAATTTGAAGCATTTATAACTTTATAACCTAGATCTTTCTATGACTTATTAATAATAATTATGAAAGTGGGCATATTGTCTTGACCCTAATCTTAAAGAAAAAAATCAGTTTTTAATCATTGACTATGAGGTTGCCTATGACTCTAGAGCATTTATTATGCTAAGGAATTTTTCTCTTACACCCATTTTCTTAAGGGTTTTTTTTATCATAAAAGTATTTTGAATCTTGACAAATGCTTTTTGGTACCTATTGAGATAGCCATATGATCTTACTCTTTCATTTGTTTGTCATGCTATAGCACATTTATCATTGCATGGAATTAGAGCATCCTTATATGCGTGGAATAAACCACACTTTTTCATGTTGTATGGTTTTTATAATGTACTGCTCAATTCCCCTTGGCAGTATTCTGGTGCCATAAGGAAAGATTCTATCCTAGGTTTCGACCTAAGATCTGTGCAAAAACGAAGATTACTAATTACAAAAGACTGACTACAAGAAGTGTGATGGAACAGATCTTCTAGAACCATAACAAATGACTCTATCCTAGATGTTGTCCTATAGCTGATTGAAATACCAAGATCATCTCTAGCTACAGAGGACTGAGTTTGTCACCCATAAGTGAGTAGTTTCCTGGCATCATAAAAAAAACCTCGGGGTTTGAGAATGAGCATGTATGGAGCCCGTAGTTGCTCCCATGACAGTATGCTTCAAAGATGGAGAAACTCTGTACCTCCTAGTCCAAAGTCTTCAATATTTATTGTGCCTATACTAACATACACACACACATACACACACACAGCCATGCCACACGAGACCTTTTTTTTTCTTTTACCCCCTTTTTGTGTAGTTGTGGTTTTGGGGGTGATTTTTGTTGTTGCTGCTACTGCTATGTTTTTGTCATTGCCTGTTTTGTTTTGTTTTTAATTTCTTTTTGTTCTTATTTTTTCCTTTTCTTTTTTCCCCTTTCTTCTTCTGAACTGATATTTATAACCTCTAGATGATCCCCAAGTTTTTTCTCTTTTTTTTCTTTTCTTTTTCCAATAGAACCACAGAATTTGAATAATCTTGTTCTCCCTCATAACTTGAGAGGACAAAAAAAATGGTTGATGCTAGGAATAACCAGTCGAATGAACATTAAGTCGAAATAAGAAAAATGATCAGACTTAAACACCAAACCCAAAGTCAATAACACCAGAATCGATACCCAATTTACAGCAAGCTATACACAAAGGTGACCTTTCACACTAGCAATCCAAGGGGCAAAGAGGGGAGGTATGGAATACATGCTGGAACAGGTGTGGAGAGAGGACAACACTTGTGGCGGAAAGGCCCTAATTCTTTGTCACAATGTACCTTAAATATTGCTGTAAAATACTTGTAATTCACTTTGATCACAATAAAAATAGTCAACTAGCACTTGACTTCACTATCTTTTAGAAAGTCCTTTTAAAACTCTTATTTTGTCCATTTCTGTTTAACTTCTAGTACTGACTTTTGTATTTTCATTATCTTTCTATTCTAGTTCTTTTATGGCTAAGCCTTGATTTTTATATGTTATCTTCCTGTCTGCTGAGATATCTCTCTTACCTGTTTTTGCTGGAGATGCTACTTAAGCAACATGTCAGGAAGCCACAGTGGAAGGTAACTCAGAGAAGCATATTCCTGCAAAGGTAATACATGTTTAAGGGGCTTTGGGTGATAACCTATTGAACCTGTTCAGAATTAATGGTCCAACAGATAACTATGTCTAAAGTGCAGTAAGTGAGGCAAAAGATAGAAGTAATGTGGTCAGGGAGATAATGAGGAGAATTGTTATGTGGATCTTATAGACAATAGAAACTAAGGTAAAATTTTGAGCAGGTAAAAGCAAGTTAACTTTTATTCTGGGTCTGCTTTATGTAAATGAACATAGGGCTGCAAGTATTTAATAGAGACAAATTATAAAACTAATGCGATAATCCAGGTGGAAAATGATGGTCCTGCTGATAACCTCTATCTAAAAGTCCTGCTTCTTTCTCTTTCCCCCCACACACTCTCTATTAACTTTTTAACTCTTTAATCTTGGTTCTCATCATCATAATATATCATGTATTCATTTGTTTTCATGGTTTCTCTAAACTAAATGCTTCATAAAAATAACGTTGCCTACTTCTCAAAGCTATATACAAAATGATTAAGAAGTACATGAACATAAATAACGTTTAGGGGGTTGAGTCACACCCATCAGCACTTTGAGTTCATAAATTACTCCTGACCTGGCAGGCTTGTGGGATCACATGGGATGCCAGGATTCAAACCCAGTTCAAACACATGCAAAGCAAATGCTCTACCCACGTTGCTATTACTCCAGTCCCATAAATGACTTTTGAATGACCAAGTTACTATTAAATTTTACTAAGTTTTTTGGGGGGATTTGGGCCACACCCAGTGATGATCAGAAATTACTCCTGACTTGGGGGACCATATGGGACACCAGGGTATCAAACCACTGTTCATCCTAGGTCAGCCACATGCAAAACAAACATCCTACTGCTGTGCCACCACTCCGTCCCCTAAAGTTTACTAATTTGTTCTTAGTAAGACAAGGACAATATTCTTAGTTTTAGAAAAATACGAGCATTGAAACAAATTAGGTTAAGTATATAACTCAAGTATGATTAATTTTAAAAGAAATAAAGTTAAGTTTTAAAGCGAACATTGAATTAAGTCTTTTCTATTAAAGAAAATAAATATATGGGGGAAAACAAGTAAGTTTTTATTCTGATATATAAAATAAATACACAATTCACTTTTTGCATTCACTAAAGACATCTCCAAAAACAACTTAATTTTTTGTTCTTAATAAATATTGGAAAGAATTTTATAAAATATGATAACAATTTTTAATCTTACATACTCAAGCACTAAATTGAGTAATAAGAATAAAAGCTTTGGAGAAAAAAATTGATTCTAATTATGAACTATTTTCTAAATATGTGTCTCTCTTTGGGTAAGTTTCACCCTCTTCCTCTGACTCTGCAAAGGCTAGTGAGCAGATAAAAACATTTCATGGAAAATAACATGATACCTGGGTATTGTATCTAAACAAACTACAACAATGAACTATATAAATTATGTAATTCTTAGACTTCCTTTCTCATGATCACAATCCCACAGTTTATTAGATTAAGTGTACATGCAATGCATCAGACAAAAGTGTGAATATAATTTTAAAATAAGCACTGTTTTGATTCTAAAAAGTTAGAATTGTGGGCTTCAAAATGTGCTTATAGACAATTTTCTATAACCTTAAACATAGTTCTTTACAAGTAATAAATAAAAGATTTCAAATTGGTGAGTGACTTTGCAAACAATCCATACTCTTCTACTTTGCCAAATGAATGTTGGCAGATAACCAATCTTCCTCCAATTTATTTCAGGACACCCCCTGAAATCATCAAAAGTTGTACATGTGCATAAAAGGAGAACTTGGTCTTGAATGTTCTTAGACAAGGTGCTAAAGTGTTCTCTGATTTGACTGTACTTTAGAAATCATTAACTATGGTATTTGCAACGTTTAAACTTTGCTGTTATAAAAGAGTTTTATTATCCATTTCGCAATAATTTTTCCAATCTACATCTCAATTTGCTTCTATGTATCTTTTATTTGAGGCAGCATGATTTACAACACTATTCATAATAGGATTTTATGAACACAACATTGTAGCACCACTCATTCTACCAAATTGTCTGCTTCCCTCCAGAATTGTCTTAGCGTCCCATTGCATCCACCTCTGGTCCCCTGCCTTTAGTAAATTCAATCCTGGTAAATCAATTATCAGGTTCTATTGCCTCTGGGCAGTTATTCCCTTACTATTCTTCTTTATATCATACACATGAGAGATGTCATTCTGTATCTTTTATGCTCTCATAAATATATTCTAAAAATTCTAAGAAAGCCACAGAAAGGACTTAATAATCCACAACTTACATGAACATCTATTTAAACATGTTTTTAAAAATAAAATTCTACCATTGCATATATTTAGGTGGCTAATTTTCCTTTCAATATGTTATTAGCAACTATCAATATAAACACCAGTTTAAAAGCTTATTGATTGGCTTCATTTTAGCAAAACTCAATTAGGAAGAGCTCTGATCATCACTATGACAACCAATAAGAGGCAAAAGGTCTGCAACCTTGAAAATAGAATATTCTCTATAAAAGCACACTTCTTTCAGGGATTATTTATTATAGATGGGCAATGTTTCCACTTTTGCAAACAAGTTGACAGAAACGATTTAGTACAAAAAAAAGATTACTCTTCTAGAAAAAGACAAGAAATGTATCCAAAAAGAGCACCTTAAATCCTGAACAGGTTTTAAAGCACACACTTATAAAACTACCTTATAAATTAAATATTGATCTAATCCCATTGGAGATAAAAGAAGAAAACCTGTAGTATACCATTCGTTGAATTGTGGTAGGAAACAAAGAGTAGCTAACAATATATTTTAATGTTACCTCTGAGAAGCTACGGTTTTTCTAACCAGTTTCACATTCTTGACCATGGAAGAACTTTGATTGTTTGACCTTTTCCAATTTTTTTTTTTTTTTTGGTTTTTGGGTCACACCCGGCAGTGCTCAGGGGTTACTCCTGACTCCATGCTCAGAAATTGCTCCTGGCAGGCACAGGGGACCATATGGGGCACCGAGATTCGAACCGATGACCTTTTGCATGAAAGGCAAACACCTTACCTCCATGTTATCTCCCGGGCCCCGACCTTTTCCAATTTTTGACACTTTTAACTAAAATGCATTCTGCTGCAGGAGTACACAGCTCCAATGGGGGAATATGTTAATTTCAAATTTAGGTTATTTCACACCTTTATTAATAAACAGAACTCCCTAATTAATTTGAGAGTAAAGAGAGGGAAGAAAAGCACTGACCTAGATGAGAAAGATGCAAATATGTTCTCCACAAAATTTATAACTTTATTAATCTAAGACAACACAGAAAGGTGAAATAGACAGAGAGAAGGAACTGGTGACCTGAAAGAGCGAAATGGTTCTAAGGAGACCCAAGAAAGGCAAAAAGACTTTAAACAAGGATCCTGTATCTTGAGGACAGAGGAAAGCAAACATACTTAAAAAGGCAAGAAAAATGGGAATTAAAGGAGATGATACTTTTTGATTAGTGTATTCTGAATTTTCCCTTTCTGCAAAGATGAAAGTTGAAGTGGAATTTATTGAGACGGCACTGGACACTGCTCAAATAAAATTCAGCTGCCTCAGCTCCCTAAAGACCTCTCCTCTTTCTTTATAAAAATATATTTAAATTCATGTTGATAAGACTTTAATAACCTTCAAGTTAATTAATCCACGTGTTTTGTGTTAAATTTTTCAAGGTTAGTGTTTCTTTCACCAAGTAGCTAGTAGCTACAGAAATTTCAAAGGGCTCAAGACACCTTTAAAGATATCACAATTTAATTTAGAAAAAACATCACCTCTCTTCAAGGTGATTGCCAAGTGAAAAGATACCATTTATAGTGTAGAACTCATAATTGTATATATACATATATATATAATTATATATATAAAACTCATAATTGTGTGTATATGTTTATGTGCATATATAATGTATACTTAAAATGAAGCATTTCTGCTCTAGCTTGTGGCCTTGAAATGATCTCAATCAAAAGGACAGTAGTACTTCAGATTCTTTCTGATGTGTGTATTTCTCTCCTGGTGCCTGGGATACGGGACACCAAGGTTAATTGAATGACCTTGAGAATAGTCTGTCCATCTAGCAGACAATAAAACTATAGCACAGGTCTAAGTTTTCAATTAAAGGATCTTTGTTTAGTTTTTTGTTTTCTGAGGAAAAAATGGAAAAAACACATGCCTTTAAAACAGAAGAAACTATGATAATTTTAAGATACTCAAAGTAACCTCTTTAATTAGCAAAACAGGAATAATGCTTTGATAAAAAAACAGAGTTATAAACTAAATCTAAAAATATGGGGAACTCACATGTAACTTCAAGCAAAGTGAATAAATAATAGATCATTGTGAAACTACTTTTACTTGATTTTCTCAGGTGTATATAGTGAAATCTCCCAAATCTCCATGATGAACTAACCAACCATTTCAAAGCATCCTTGAAAGTATGTTTTTTGCTTGTAAAGTAAGCAATTCCTTGATATTTCTGAAATGACATCTCTAACTGGTTTATTGTAGCTTTATAAGCTTGGTTCAGAATAGAGTCAAATGAACTGGTTTATATAACACTGCACTAAAAACTCTAAGGGAAATACCAGTGAAGCCGGCACACTCGAAAATAGTTGTGGAATTTAAAATCTACTAAAGGGAAACAAGTATCATTAGGAAACAATTGCAGAGGGCTGGAGAGAGAGCACAGCGGTAGGGTTGCCTTGCACGCAGCCGATCCAGGATGATGGTGGTTTGAATCCCGGCATTCCACATAGTTCCCTGTGCCTGTCAGGAGCAATTTCTGAGTGCAGAGCTAGGGGTACCTGAACACCGCCGGATATGACCCAAAAACAAATAAACAAACAAAAAAAGGAAACAATTTCAAAATAACATTGCTAGGAAAAATATGGGAAACTCACATGTAACTTCAAACAAAGTGAATAAATAATAGATCATTGTTAAATTACTTTTACTTAATTTTCTCAGGTATATAGAAGCCTAGAAGAAACTAAAAGGAAATGGGAACTATTCCATCTCCTACATAAGCAAGTAAATGGGGTGTCAGAGAATTAGGATCGAATTGATAGTAGTCAAATCTATGACTTACATTACATGCCACCCAAAAGTCAAGTTAGTTATGTCCACTGATCTAGAAACAAGAACTATTTTGACCTCCGAGAGTGGTTTTTCCATGGAATGACCAAATGAATGCAATAGTACACTTTGTTTCAGCTAATTACTGAATGACAATGAAGATTGTGTGAGGATACAGAAAGAATGAAATTTGCAAGCCAGGAAGAAAGCGTTGTTCAGATTTCAACCATGTTGGCATCCTAACCTTATACTTTCAAATCTCTTAATTGGGAAATAAATACCTATTGTAGATTTTTTTATTTTTTTTAAGTTCACCAAAATGACCTAGCTGTGTTTATTTTTTATTCCTAGCTCTGTGCCTAGGGATCATTTCTGGCAGTGCTCAGAAGATCAAACAGGATGCTAGAGATCAGATCAGGGTTGATCTATCCAAGGAATAGCCCTGCAACTATCTTTCCAGTGTTTGTATTTGGGTTGGTTTTGATTGTTTCTAATGGATTTTGCTTTTTTTGCATTTGGGATTTTGGGGGCTTGACAAAGTATCATACTGAAGAGTTCCATTCAAGTTGAATCGATCAAATGTAAAAGAATACATATCTGCACTTACATATATGAAGTACATACTTAAGAATAACAGGTTAAAAATTAAGTTGCAAATACCAATTTTATTTTACTAATCATGTAATTCTGCATTCATGAATTGCAGGCATCCCTGCTACCCCAAGTCTTGATGGAGTATACTAAACCTATACCTTCTCCACATAAACCTAAAAAAGGTCTCCAGAAATAACCCAGAATTTAATTTAGTTAGATTTTCTCAATATTCTTCCATTACAGGAAATGGCAAACTTTCTCCCCTCTTTCCAGAGTTAGATTAGCCATGCCAAACAGGTCATTTTTAATCAACATTAACTTTAAGTATTGAGCAAGGACACAATATTTTCAGATCCAAAGATTCAACTGAGTGGAGATAATGACAGAAAATAGCATGGCAATTATTTCTGCCTTTTAACTGAATCAGATGAGGTATTGAAAGACTATTCTATTGTTAAATGCTCAATCTATAAATGCTATTTGCATCAACTGTCTTCATCTGGATTGATTTCATGACTGCATAGCTGATAAAAGATTCAGATAAAAAATATTTCCTGAATTTTCACCTTGAGCTACTTGTTTCAAAAATTCTTTTATCCATTAGCATTTGAAATCAAGAGTGGTAATGAGGTTGGCAAAAATATAAAATAAATTAAAAACAGAATAAATGAATAAACAAAAATAGATGGAATGTTAGAATAAAACTTTGGGCACAGAATTCTAAAGAATTATGACTCAAGTAGAGGTCGAAATAATAAAATGTGGGGCCCAGGAGATAGCATGGAGGTAAGGTGTTTGCCTTTCATGCAAAAGGTCATCAGTTCAAATCCCGGTGCCCCATATGGTGCCCCGTGCCTGCCAGGAGCAATTTCTGAGCATGGAGCCAGGAGTAACCCTGAGCACTGCCGCGTGTGACCCAAAAACCACAAAATAAATAAATAAATACATAAATAAAGTGTAAAAAACGAGAACTTAAATAAGCCCTATGTTTTTATTTTATTATAGAGCATGAACCCAGAGCCTATGACTTCCTATTATATATTATCAAAACATATCAAGATGTAAATTTGTTAAACAATTAGCAATAACTCATTATATTTTAATATTTTAAGCCAAACTTTATATGAAAAAATAGAAGGTCCTTGAAAGCATGCCTATATTTTGTATTTCTTTCCTCCAGCTTAGAATAGAAAGAATGCCAGCTTGAAAGTCTAGTTGTAGGACCCAACAACATATGAAGAGGGTCACATGTAACAGTACTTGGGGCTAGGCTTGAGGCACTAAGGCCTTTCATATGATTTCATGAGTTTAACCACTCATCTATTTCCCTTAATCAAACTGATAATATATTCTCCTTTATTGGGCTGAAGTGATAACACAGAAGTAGGGCATTTATCTTGCTCAAGGCTGAGCCAGGACTGACCCAGGTTGGATTTCCAGCATCCCATATGGTCCTCCAGGCCTTTTGAAAGTGATTTCTGAGTGCAGAGCCAGAAGTAACCCCTGAGTGCCACCAGGTGTGGCCCAAACACCCCCAAATTATATATATTCTCCTTTTAAGATCTCAATCTCTCTATATGAGCAATATTTCATAATCAGTGAGATCTGTGTTCTGTTTGACAAGAACTGCTTCCTAAACTAAAATTTTAAAGAAAGTTTGATTTTTGTATGCTTTTATTTCCTAGCACTTTCCAAAACATAAAGATCACAGATTCAGTTTTCTCTGAGGAGTGAAATGGGAAGAGGTACCCTATCAGGCACACCTGTCAGGTGTGCACCGAATCTCAAAGAATGAGCTAAAAATGAGTTTGTTCATGTAATAGAGAACAATTCCACGATGAGTCCCATATTTCTCAGCATGTAGATGTCACCTTACTAGATGTTACCTTACGCTGACTGTAGCAATGCATTTCAGCTTAAAATAGAAAACCATAAGAAAGTTAGGAAACAACAATGGGATATTCTTAAGGAATGAAGATAACAGTATCTCAACTTCCAAAAGAATAATGTTCATAACCTGAGTCTACAATATTCTCTAATGAAAGCTTATGTTAAATGATTTCTTTCTAAAAAATTCTATTACAAAGTTTTGGAAATTGTCTTCAGTTGTTATGCTTCAATTCTGTATAAAATCCAATTAAGACATGTATGTAACTAAAATGCAGGTTCTCTTACTCTGAACTAAATTATTGATTTATTGATAATATCAAGTAACAGAATCAGAAGGTAAACTGTGAATAAAGAATACCTATTTCAATGTAGTGCCTGAGTTATGTAGAGAAATATTATCTAAATTGCCCAAAAAATAGTAACATAAAGTTATACTAGAAAGGAAATATCCAATTATTACAACTTCTCTCTTAAAAAGTGCATGCTTAGTTATCAAAATGGCCACAAAGATACCGACTACTATTTTGCTGAAGAGTTTTATTCCATATGTGGAAAAGTATTTAATGTATTCATGAATTAAAGATCAATTCCTATAAAAATTAACCTTCTAAGTAACTAGTTTCTCTAGCCCAGAATTCCCAGTCATATTTTGAATGAATTTTCTATGGTAATTTTTGTATCTCTGATGTTATTTGATATCAAAACTCTCTTTAAGCAAATATATTTTGTTATCTAAAGTCATTTTAAATAATTTGTTATAGTCGAAAATGCAATCCAGTCATAAAGAAATCAAGCAATTCTATAATGTTCCTATACAGAAGAAAACCCATTTGTTTTCATTAAGGAGAAATATATGTTCTAAAATTGTATTGTATTGTATTTAATCAAGTTAAACTCTATTACACTCATTCAGCTGTCTTTATTCTATTTTTAATAATATTTTAAGAACCATGGTTACAAAAATGTTCATAGTTGGGCTTCAGCCATAGAATGTACACCACCCTTAACCAGTGTAACTTTCCTACCACCAATGTTCTTCATTTCCCTCTTCTCACACCCCCTGTCTATATTAGGGACAGGCATTTTATTTCTCTCACTATCATTGTCACGGTAGTTGTTAGTGTAGTTATTTCTCTAACTGCGCTCACCACTCTTTGTGATAGTTTGATATTCTGGACCCTAATCTATATTGTCTCTGAGTATTATTACCATACTGTCTTTTGTTTTTCTTAAATCTCATAGATGAGACTATTCTGCGTCCTCTCTCCCTCTGACTCATTTCACTCAGCATTATAGTCCTCCATGTCTATCCATGTTTGGCAAATTTCATGACTTCATTTTTCCTAAGAGTTGTGTAATATTCCATAGGAGACGAGTTTTTATCTGGTCTAAGCTTTGAATAAAAATGGAAGCTTTCACTAAATAGCCAATTTTGAGCAAACTATTTTTATGACTTTTGTCATGAACTATTCATTGTTTTCCATAATAGGTACTTAACAGATCACATGAAGAAAAAAATTTCAAACAAGATTATAAAATATATAAAATTTTATATATAAAATATATAATACATTTGAAAAAATAAGAGGGGCTGGATAAAAAGTACAGCAGATATGTTCTTCCCTTGCACATGGCTGACCTGGACCACATATGATCTCTACCTAATACCTTCTGGAAAATCCCTAAGCTCAAAGCCAGGGGTAAGACCTGATCACCCTAGGTATGTCCCCAAAGCAAAACAAAAGTAAGAAATCCAGAACAGAATGGTAACGTTACTGAACTTCTTTGTTATCAAAACATAAATTCAACATATGTTCATACTTCCTAGCATGCTGATATATTATGCTCCCTTATTGTTTATAATATTACCTTTATATAAATTATATATAGTTATATATTATATAATATATTATAAATATATATACATTAATTACAGTAAACTTTTAAATGAAAAGTATTCTGATTAATACATAAATTTCTTTAAATTTTATTAATCTAATAATAGATATAGCATTTTTTCTAAATTTCAACTTCTCAAGTATTACTGATTTGAGTGACTTCAAACTAAACCCCTTTGACATTTTCTTTCCTAAAAAAAATTTGTTTGTGGCTTGCTTTTTCAAACTCATGCTCACTCTTAAATACATTTCTCTCCAGTTTTTACACTCTGGAAAAAACTATGTTCTCTCTTGAATTCATATTCATCTCTTTTTTCCCCTTCACATTTTCTAAGTAGATCTTCCAATAAAAATTGCTTTTGTGAGCAGTGACACAAGCAGTAGGGTATCTGCCTTGTATGTGCTAACCTACAATGGACCGAGGTTCTATCCCCTGGCGTACCATATGGTCCTCCAAGCAATTTCTGAGCGCATAGCCAGGAGTAACCCCTGAGCCTCACCGGGTGTGGCCAAAAAACATTTTTGTTTTATAAAAATATTGTTTTCTTTTGCCCATTTTATTTCATGCCTTTATCTTTCTTTCTCTGAGCACATGCTCTCTTGACATGTACACATAAGTTACACATGAACAGCTATTTATCTTTTAAGTAGCTGCTTCCCACTATTCACCCACATATAATCTATCTTTTGACTTTGTTTATTTCATCTTTTTTATCTATTTTTATTTTTGTTTGTATATAGCCAATTATATCTGCCTTTCCCTTTTATGGCAATTGGATTTTCTATCAGATTTAGACAAGAATTTCATATTACAAGGTTTTAAGATTTTTTTCTAAGTTCTACTCTGACATTTAAATTGTTTTATATTTCACAATTAGATATTTAATCAAGCTGTAATTTATTTTTGTATATGGTATGACACTGTGGTGCACCCGTTGTTTTCTTCCAGATGGATAGATAATTATGCCAGCATAATTTTAAAAATAAACTATTCTGGAATTTCCATTTCTGCCAAATTATCCTTGAGATGTTCACAGAAACCCATCTTGGTATAGCACACACAAAAATACTGAATAAAATACAAATAAAAATTTTATTATATAATTAAGTAGGTGGGGAAATAAATAAATTTGACCAGCAATCAAAAATAAAGTGCAAATTCAGAAAGATGTCTAAGTACTTGAGTTTCAATTTACTCTGGAAATATATGCCAGTTCTTGGTGAATAAGGTTTAACAATTTGTATCACAAGTTCATGTAATAATAAAGGGTCAAATAATATAATTCAAGCAACTAAAATTGGCATTACACTCTTTTTTTTTTTTTAGTACAAACAAAATAAACAGTGTACTATAGAGTGAAACTGGTGCATACTTGTCTATTTTTCTGTCTCAGCCTTGACTCTTGGTAAAGCAGTGAAAAGAATGATGCATTTCTCTTGAAATTCCCTCTACATGTATTCAGCCATATAGACAATTCAAAATAAAAATTGCTATGTTTTTGTCTAAAACAAAATCCAAACACAGACTAAGTTAAGATAGCCTGTGATACAGAAGCCAATTTAGGCTTCAAACAAAGCTTCTGCTCACAAATCTAAAGAAACACACTGACAGAAAGACAAACAGCAGTAGGTGACCTCAACACTCCACTTTTGCCAGATCTTCCAAGCACCATTTGGGAAACCAAAAAAAGTAAATAAGTTAAAAAATATATATGTTTAAAGTACTATAATAGAATAGTAATATGTTCATAGAGGAATAACTGAGTTTGGATAATTGGTGCCTTAATATATTAATTTTGAATGTATATATATGTATAAAATTATTCTCATATTAATAAGTGCATATTTATAATTGTATTTACAAATATTAAAATACACCAACCAGACATTTTGTTGTCCTAATTTCCTTTTAAATTTGAATACATTTATTCCTCTATATTCCTCCAATTTTCAGATTTCTGGATATTAATAAAATATCAGATAAAGGTTTTTATTACCTTATAAATAAAACATATTGAAATGGGAGGAGACAGAATGGAACGAATAGAACTAAGAATAACTAATGGCTAGATCTCATTCCATGTCTCTTTTTCTGGTACTGAGTACTCGTACTGGCTTTTATGATGGTTGATGAAATAGATATGTATAAGATATGATATAAAAGATACCATAAATGTTGGCAAGCTACTATTTTTAGTTTGCTCTTTTTTATCTTGGTATGCATATAAATTTATTTCTTTAAAGTTATTTAATTTTTTATTTTAAATTAAAGATTTATTTCAAAGATAATATTCTTGTGGTCAACTACTTTAAAACTTCTATGCTGTCATTTATTTTTTAAAGTACATGCAATTAAAATAATCAGCTTTAGATGGGCTCTAGTTCCCATTATCAGTAAAAAAAACACATACACACAAGAGAGAAATATAAAACAGACTTTCTCATTCAAAGAAACATAAAATGATTTTAATTTGTACCATGCTTAGACTTCTCCAAGAATGAAAATAAATCTGAAATAACAGAAGGTGAGCCCTTACCTGTTGGAAGATGCAGTGTTATGTTGTTACAAAAATCTGTGAAGCAGCATTCAGTTTTGGTAACATTATTGGAACTGTGGCAAAAGACTTGAGCATTTAATTCTGGGAGAGAGACACAGGACTTTATCACCTGTTCTTTCCCATTGGTTAGCATAACTGAGGCCCAACATGCTCCTTCTGTTTGGCAGGTGAAGTTTGAAGAATCACACAAAAGACAAACACACTTCAGTCCTAGAAAGTGTAAAGTAAAAAGAAGAAAAGATACAAAGACATTATGCAAATTAATTTCACAATACATGAACATATCAAATCTATCTTATAAAAATTGAAGGACCTTGCCTCCCAGTTAAGGGGGAATAAGGGAGGCACCAAGACCAAGACTACTAGGTAGAAAGGTGGGTACAGAGGGGACCACATATACTATCAGCCCCTGGGAGGGGGGGGAGGAGGGAGGAGGATATGGGAGGTGGGGCGAACATGGAGGTGTGGGGAGGACAAATCGGTGATGGGAACCCCCTTAATTTTATGTAAATATGTACCTATAATATTACTGTCAACAATATGTAAGCCACTACGATCAAAATAAAAATTATATTAAAAAATTGAAGGACTTAGTTAAATAGTACTTGAATATGCATATACTAATTTTACTCCCTTTCAAGTTACATTGGGGAGGGTGGGCCACACCTAGTGATGCATAGGAGTTACTCCTGGCTTTGGGCTCAGAAACTGCTCCTGGCTTAGGGGGCTATATGGGACATGGGGGATCGGGGAGCAAACCACAGTCCATCCTAGGCTAGCACGCATAAGGCAGATGCCTTACCGCTAGTGCCACCACTCTAGCCCCTCAAGTCACATTTTATTACATAGTTGCACACTTGTAATTTACTATGTTGTTTATATTTTTGTGAATTTATGCAGTTACTTTAAAACCATTTTTTTAATCCCTGATCTAAATGCTTCTTTCTTATACTCTATTACCACATTCCTAAATCACTAGCTCCTATGAATGCCTTGATACAGTAACTCAGCAACCAAAGAGCTCTGTCCAGCACTTGTGGAGCATGAAAGTGTGGTTGTAACAGCTGAGCCATCAAACACTCCTTGTTTTCTGTTCATTTCTTCCTTAATGTTTTGGGTGAATGTGCCAAGCACAAGCCAACCATAGACCATTAGAACTCTACAAATAAGTATATGACTCTTCACATTTACATTCTGTTATGGGTGAGCATGATTGTTATTGTTATTGTGCCCTAAAGGCATTAATGGATTACTCTATTCCCTACTCCCTACTAAGACATGTATGTCTCTTAGACCGAACATTGATAGGAAGATAGAAGATGATTTTTAGTCATTTTAATAAATGTGTCTATTTCATAAAGAAAAATACTGAGTAGTATCATTTAATATCTATATCAATAATTCAAAAATTAAACTTTGAAAAAACAATTTTTCGCTTCACAAGCTTAACATTCCTCTTACTACACTCACACACACAGAGACACAAACACAAGACTACATGTCACCTCCGAATATTTAAGTATATCTCTTTTTTGATGTAAAATATCTGTCAGCATTAGCAATTAGCTAATTAGCATTAGCAATTTATTCCATTTTTATTTAAATATTCTTTTTAAAGAATACAACACTATTTAAACCATTTGAATTGTTATTTATTGAACTTTTAGACAATATTGCACCTCATAACTATTGCTACTCCAACATAATTTTAATATCTTTAAAATAAATAAATTTTATAACAATTACTATGATTATAAAGAGCAAGTATATAGATAATAGTCTGTTTAATTGTGAATGTAAGAAATAACAGATTATATATTGAATATAAACTAGTATACATTTTATTCATTTTTTAAGGGTGTCGAAAGGGTTTATACCCGGTGACACTCAAGGGTTACTACTCCTGGCTCTGAGCTCAAAAATTGCTCCTGGCAGGCACGTGGGACCATACTGGATGCTGGTATCTGAAACACCATTTGACCTGGGTTGGCTGTACGCAAGACAAACACCCGACCACTGTGCTATTTCTCCGGCCCCTAAACTAGAACGTTTATCAAATTCTAACTTTTATAAGGTAATTTTTTTATTTTAAACATCATGGTTACAAGGTTGTTCATACTACATTTTTTTCCAGACATAAAAGTTAGTCATGATTTGCTGGAACTATGGTGGAGGGAGGTCAACACTGGTGGTGGGAATGGCTCTAATTCGCTGACACTATATGCCTGAAATACAACTGTGAAAGACTTGTAATTCATAATGGTCTTAATAAAAATTTTAATAAAATTGTGATTGAGTTACAATCATATAATGCACATTCCCTGACAAAATAAGATAAATATTTTTAAAGTCCTTCTGACCATTTTTATTGCTATAAGCCAAAGAAAGTACAATCATTAAATGAAATATGATTTAGTTATCAACAGTATACACTACTCTATTTTAGTGATAAATTTATTTACATTTATATGCTAAGTAGAACTTTAAGATTCTATTTATCATCACTTATTACATGAGATTTCCAAAATTAATTTTGTTTACTATACCCTTTTTAGAAAAAAATTACTCAGCAACCCCTCATCTCAAGAAATCTTAGGTGAACAAACAGAAAGCACACTTAAGTGCCCCTAACGCTAATACCATACCCCAGGTCATTCTACACCCCCCCATCAGAAGTTAGTATCACTCACTTTGGGAAATTGTACTCAAATTGCCTCAGATTAAGTAAAACTAGATATATATAAAATACAGGAGACAGAAAAAATAATTCTAAGCCACTTTTCTTGCAGAAGGGAAAAGCTGATATAGTGATGATACTGACAGTGATAGCTCTTTCTTTATAGTAGTTTCTAATCTCAACATGAGTTAAAATCCTAGTTATACTACCTTAGTAATACAGAGCATTACTAGAACTCTCTGTGCCTCCATATTAAAAATAATAATGTTTCTTCAAAGTATTATTGTTTAAAAATAAGTGTGAATTAATCTGTGTGACATCTTTAGGATAATATCTAGTGCATGGGATATACTAAGCAAGCATTAGGACTATGTCTTCTCATTCTGGAGTAGGCAAAGCAAGTTGTCCTATGAAAATAATAAAATAATGTATAATCTATAAGTATCTGTGAATAAGCATTTATTAGAAATTATTATCATAAGTATAAGTACAGGGACTAAGGTGTATGCATTGAATGTTGCCAACACAAGTTCAATACCTTCTACTATACATTCCCCCCAAGCTTTGCTGATGTAGTCCTCCTGGTAGCAACTTAATACCAACAAGGTAGTATGATTGACTCTAGTACCAGAGAGTCCTAGCAGAATCACAATCTCATACCCTAGCACTGAACCTTCTTGGTAAAGTATACAGAATATACTGTAGTCAGCTTGGTAGAGTACACAGAAAGTTGCCTGGCATGCTCTGACCACCTTTTGGAATGTCCTTTAAATAATATAAAATATTAAACAAATGTTATAACAGAGAATTATGGCAATAGTTCAAAAAGTTGGAGCACATATTCTGTGTGGGGGCGGGGTTGCCTGGGATTGATTCCCACCACCACATGCTTCCCTGAGCCTTGTCAGGATCTACTACACCCCCATCTCAAGTACTGAGCCAGCAAAAGCCCATGAATATTAGTTAAGAAACAAACAAAATGCGTATCAGAAATGCATCTCTTACTGCTCTGCCAAAAGAAGTGTAATAGTTAAGTTCCTTTAATAGTGCAGGTCAGATCCCACCAGCATTTTCCAAATTAGGTGGTACCACCTACCACCTTCTAAGTTCTGCAATGTAAGCAGGTGGAAGGACAATAATAGCCAAGGTTCCAACTAGGGCAACTTTATATTTGCTCAAATAAGATAGATTTCTAAAGCGGGAATCTTCAGCTCTTAAAATTTACAACTTCAAAATATGAAAATATATTTTATAATTAAGAAACTTACTTCACTGTGATAACCTTCACCCTCATATTTTTGGAGGTTGATGTTCTCAAGATGAATTTTTTCTGGTATACTATCTCAAACTGTTTGATACTAGATGCATTAGAATCATCTTGAGTTTTTAACTATCATGGGATATCTAGCCAGGAAATCAAGGCAACCACATAAAAGGCTATTGAGTGAAGATAACCATAAAGTAGTCAACACTTAAACATGCTAGATTCATGCATGCTTATCATTGCATATAATTTCCAGTGCAATTGTAGGAACTAGCAGCGATTATCTCTATCTTATATGTAGTAGAATAAGGCTCAAAAAGATCAAATAATTAGATTAGTGTGGCAATTTTTAAACTATTCAAGCAATATTAATTCTTTCACCAAAATTGATGTTTATCTAAAGAATACAAAATCCAGTCTCTTATCTCCTGAAGTATTTAAAAACTGAATAAAACATAGTTCAATATAGCAGAAATAATAAATATCAAGGAAAACTTAAAGCTATTAAAATATGACTGTATGGGGCCCGGGAGATAGCATGGAGGTAAGGCGTTTGCCTTTCATGCAAAAGGTCATTGGTTCAAATCCCGGTACCCCATATGGTCCCCCGTGCCTGCCAGGAGCAATTTCTGAGCATGGAGCCAGGAGTAACCCCTGAGCACTGCCAGGTGTGACCCAAACACCAATATATATATATATGACTGTATGCTGAAGAAATAGTATAGCAGATAGGGAAATTGCTTCGCACTCCACCAATACAGGGTCAATTCTCAACACCACAATCCTTGAGCCCCAACAGGAGGGATCACTATGTAAAAAAATAGGAGTAATCCCTGAATACTTTCTGTGGTCCCAAAACAAAACAAAAACACAAAACAAAAAGGAATAGCTACCTAATATTTCTTTACAAGGAATAATGTAGGTACTCTGAATATTTGATATACTAATTTTCTTCAATATAAAGGGTACCAATCAGAAGAATATAGATCTAAGTTATATAGTTAGGATGTAAAAAATAATGTATTTCTCTAAATTTTGCAAAATAAGTGACAAAATTGAGAACTGATTAATGACAATAGTTTTAAACATCTGTTAAGTATTTGCATTTATTTTTACAACTTTGACAAAAGGCCAAGAGAAAATAAAGAGAAAGATAACATCTAGTATACACACATTCAATTATGTATTTTTTATTTCTTACCAATCCATGCTATGAGCACATTAATATGTAATTAAATTTCATTTATATCTGTTTTCGCAAACATAGAACTCTTGTCTAGTCCATTAAAATGTAAGTTGCCGGGGCCGGGCGGTGGCGCTGGAGGTAAGGTGCCTGCCTTGTCTGCACTAGCCTAGGACGGACCGCGGTTCGATCCCCTGGTTTCCCATATGATCCCCCAAGCCAGGAGCGACTTCTGAGCGCACAGTCAGGAGTAACCCCTGAGCGTCACATGGTGTGGCCCAAAAACCAAAAAAAAATGCAAGTGCCTTCTTGCTTTCATATTTTGTATTAAAATGGTTAATGAGTCAATGATACTGATACATTCCATGACCTGTATAAATCTATTAACAGACAATCCAATCTTATGTTTCTTTATTGTACACTTTCGCTTTATCTTGTACTGAGTTATTCAGAATGGAGTAGCAAATGAAGTTGAAGAATGAGATAATTACCCATAATAAGGTCTACTAGATTTTTCCCCACAGGAAGATTACATTTCTTGTGTCTCCTCTCACCATTTTAATTATTCTCCCTCTCCCTGCTTTCCCAATCAATCCATAAAAGCCAACATATGTTACCCATATGTTACCCTCATGAAACCAAAGGTTGTGAACATCATAATCAACAAAAAAATAAATTGTCATTGATGTGATGGAAAGCATACCTTGGTGTCCAAAAATGTAAAAGCCATCAAAGTACCTCCCTAAATCTTATCCATTTACATTGAAATGTTATTCTTCCTTAAGAGAAAAATATTTCATTGAGGAATAGTTGTTTATTTCAATTAGGTTTGATTTTTTAATAAGTTGACTTTACAGCATCTAAATTTCCTACTAAAATATCTTTAACCAGTGTCCTACATAAATTACTGACATATATCTTTTCTCCTTTTCTATATGTTCATTGATTCAGTTTTATAAGGTTTATCTCAACTATGAAACACAAAATAATTTTTCTGATTCAGAAAATTGTCTCAAATTTGACCTGCTAGACATGTCATCTTTTCATCCTTTTCAGGTTTCTAAGTTAACAAAGGGAGCAATTCAAGCTCATCAGTGTGCAGAATCTGAAGAGAACAGAATAGGAAAGAAGCCAGGACAACTAGCACTTCAGTGTCTGGAGGAAAATCAGACATGGTCAAAGGAAATTAGGCTCAGAACTTCCTGCCCTTTTTATTTCTTTAAGAGAAACTTTATTAAAAAATTTTTATTTTATCTTTATTCTGTCATTTTACAGCATGTTCCTTCCCATATAGTAAAGAAAACAGAATAGGAGAATGAATTATTACTAATAAAATATGGGTAATATAAATGCAAATTTTAAGGAGATATTAACTTTCTCAATAGTGATTTAACTACTGGAAATTGTTTTTCAAGCTTTCTCAAAAAAAATCCAGAATTCAAAATATATGAAAATACACACAGCAAGTAGGAAAATTGTTCCTTTGTGCAAAGAACCGATTCCACTCTTTATTCAAGGAATTTACATCTTTGTAGCTGAAAAGAGAAAAATATTCATGAATTATTCTATCCAGGGCACTATTGTCAATTCCAGATGTGGGTATCAATCTATGAGCGGTTCATCACATTCTGATATTTCGTGCCACCTATTCTGAATGTTCTGATTCAAAAAGAACAACTCAATGACAATGGACATTCCTACTCAATATCTTCACTCATTACCAACGCCTACAAACAAATCTCCCAACCTCCCCATAATTTAGATACTTCATCCAAAATAGGTAAATTCAGAAAGCAGATGAAAATATTTCTAAAAACCAGTTGGATAGCCCTCTCTGCTCTGAGGTCACTATTCTCACAAAAGTAAGTTTTTCTTATATTTGACAGATAAAAAGAGATAAATTCAAATATATAAACACTCAGAAGAAGTTAAGTTTGCCTCCACAATTTTACACACTGATATCTCAGAAGGTGAGAGCTCCAATTGATTGAAATACAGCAAAACTTCTCAGTCAGTAATAAAGAGTCTTTATCTTACATTTTATCCAATATCAACATGATATCTTTAGAATTGAGGAAAGTGACTATCTGAAGGTATTCTCTCTAAATTGGGCTAGACATCAGTGACTTTGGTCTCGTCACTTTCTCTTTCTCTATATACAAACACATATACACATACAGATACATGCACACATGCATATAACTATAGAAAGATAAATTAAAATTCTCTTCTCAGGGGCTCACTTGTTAGATATTTTGTCACAATTCAGTTATTCATTTACATGATAAGAAATGGTAAGGAATACATAATTTTCATTTTATAAATATAAGTAAACTATACTAAGTAATAAGCTGATCTAACTAAAAAAAGGATGGCAAGAGAATAGTTGAAAAGGGAAGAGAAGGTCACATGATTTAGAGGAAAATTTTGCTTTTTCTCCACTGAAATTCTTTCCTAAACTGCCCCCAAGTCTCAAGGGTTTAGCATGGATTATACAAATAATGCATTTTTAGAAAATATAAAATGGACATCAACTGCATCTCTATTCAAAGTATTGTAATAGGTGGGAACTGAAAGTGGAGTAGTAGAAGATGAATATTATGAACTATAATATATATTTGTATGTATATAATTCTCATATTTCATGATTTTTACAGCTACATTAGAAGGTAAATTCAGGCCTTTCCTGAAACATTTTTATTTTTTATCAAAATATTGTTAAGTTAAATAACACATTGGTTTGTGCAGCTACAACTAATATATTTCAAGATATAAGTGATATAAAATGAAAATGTAAAGGACTTCAAAAAGTTCAAATGGATTTTTATTAAGTAAAGTAAAAAGAAAAACCCAAGGCATAGTATCCTGACTGTGTTTTACAATTTTACTTATAATAAGTTTGGATAAAAACATACAAGTCGGGGAGGTAAGGCGTTTGCCTTTCATGCAAAAGGTCATCGGTTCGAATCCCGGTGCCCCATATGGTCCCCTGTGCCTGCCAGGAGCAATTTCTGAGCATGGAGCCAGGAGTAACCCCTGAGCACTAACGGGTGTGACCCCCCCCCACAAAAAAAACCCCACAAAAAAACATACAAGTCAAAAACGTAGCAAGTAATAACAAAATTAATATCTTTGTAGTCTTGTTCATTTGATTAAATACAGTAGAAATTCAACAGGATGTACTGAAAGAACCCTGTTCTTAGGAAGTAAAAGAGTGTCCAAAGGGTTGAGGACATGCTTTATATGCAGTACGCGCAGGATCAAATATTGGCACCAAGATCAAACCCTTTTCCATCAGCATCTCCAAGAACAACCATGGGCACTTCCAGGTGTGACCCAATCTATAAATATGTCAATATAGACCCCCCCAAAAAAAGATTCTGTGCTTTAAAGGAAATTCTCTATATAGAGTTAAAATTCTCAGTCACTGCTAGACCAGAGTTATTAGAATATTATTCCAACTCCTTACAGATGACGTCTCAGTGGTGAAGCTGGGTTATAGTAATAGGTAAATAGTAATATTTAGTGGCACTATATTTAGCACATTATTTTACAGTGTCTTCTTTTATTTGACTACAAAATACCTTAGATAAAATATTTGATGCATGCTTTTTTTTAAAAAAAAATCCCAAAATTAACCTTTTGCTATGTTATGAGTTGTTCAAGGCTCAATTTTGTATGAGTTGTTCAAAGCTCAACATTTAAATTTTCTAGGCAACATTATTGCTCACAAAAATTTTCCTCTACTATTTTCCTTCGTGTTGTAAGAGTCAAAACAGGAAGAGTGACTATTTTGACTATAGAAAACAATCAAGAAAATGATGACCACCTGCTGTGTTCATGACATTGTACGACTGAGCAAGGGTGCCTCTAATATGACTTAGTAAAATGAGGTTTGTTAATGCATTAATGAGCTGTGTATAGACTGCAGATGCCAGCAAAATTTTCCATAAGCAAGCTTAATGCTATAGTAAGCCAACACAATCAATCCAAGGAGCCTATAAGTGCTCTCTTGGAGGTGATAAATGACTTTTCAAATTGAACCAAAGGCTTTCACCTAAAAGAGCAGGTGAGAAATGAAGCATTTCTGATTACTTTATCTTTGTATAGATAATGTCCCTCAACTGTAATTTACTTTGCAAAGAGAAGAAACCACTATGCCACGTTAATGAATTAAAGTGGCCTCATTTATCCTAATTTGATAAAATTTCTATCAGCTTTGTGTCATTTTGCAGACTGAAAATAGTACAAAAACAGTTTTTATGCACATAAACCTAACAGAAATGATTATAACAAAAAGTAAATCAATTGTCATGTAAAAGATTTATTTTTTGAGTAAAAGTTACAAAATGCTGGTGACATTTTTTTTTTTTTTGGTTTTTGGGCCACACCCGACTGTGCTCAGGAGTTACTCCTGGCTGTCTGCTCAGAAATAGCTCCTGGCAGCACGGGGGACCATATGGGGAACCGGGATTTGAACCAACCACCTTTGGTCCTGGATCGGCTGCTTGCAAGACAAACACCAATGTGCTATCTCTCCGCCCCCCCCCTTTTTTGAACATTTTTAAAGTACAGGGATAACTAAAGACATAAAGTAACTAAAATAAATACTACTATGTAAGCTTCTCATCTCCCCAATCTCACTTCATAGGGATACCCTTTTTTCAGCAAGTCTTTATTTTTACTGAGGTTCCATGATAACATTTATGTTTAATATAAAGTCAACAGTGTTATTGCACCACACCCACCACTAAAGGACCAATATTCTCTCCTCATTCACTCCTCCCTTTACATCCTTTCCCCTTCCTGCCCTGCTTGACAAACAGATCTGAAGTCAAAATTTCAGGGTCTCAGTATTCTTTTCATTGACATTATCTATTTCCTTGCTTTCTTTATGCTCTACATCAAGAGTTTGTTTCTCTAATTTGATTTTATTTAATACAACATCCTGCCTTTCTAACCAAATTATAGTAAAATGCAACACTGCATCTTTTCTGAAAAGTATTTCTTTTTTGTTTGTATTTTTACAAAGACTTCACCCAGACCAATGATCAAGAATTATTCCTAGTGAGTGCTCATGGGACCTTGAAGTACCAGCATCAAATCCAGGACTCCTGCATATAACATCATACCCTAGAGAATTCAGCTATCTCCTAGACTCAATACCCTAATTTTGGAAGTGATGTGTAGGGTCCTTTGAACGATTCTATGCTCAAGATCATTTTTGTGGTGCTCAGGGGAACCTTTGGAGGCAGAGCTAGGGATGAAATGGAATTACCTGCATGTAAGACAAGCACCTTGACCCCAATTCTCTCTCTCTCTGTCTCTGTCTCTGTCTCTCTGTCTCTATCTCTCTCTCTCTATCTCTCTATCTCTCTCTCTCTCTCTCTCTGGCCCATTGATTTTGGCTATTGTAAACAGTGTTTCAATGAAAATAGATGCACATAACTTTTTCCCAAGTGGTGACTTAGTATTCTTGGGCTGATTACCAAGGGGAGAATTGCTGCATCATATGGCAGCCCAATTTTCAATTTTTTTTAACTTCTCATAATATTCTCCAAAGAAACTGAATCAGAATAAAATCCCACAAGCAGTGATTGAGCATTTTTTTCTCCCTATCCCACCAAAACATGTTGTCTTAGTAATTTTTTGATACAAGCCATTCTCACTAATATAAGGTTCATTGGCATTTTAATTTTAATTTCCCTTATAATGCTGATAATTACTTTTTTACATGCCTTATGTAGATCAATGTACATTTAGACCTGCCCATTTTTTGAGGGAGATGCTGTTTTTATTTATATGCTGAGTTTTGTGAGTTCTTTATATATCTTGGATATTAGCCCTCAGTCTGGTGTATGAAAACATTTTCCCCCTTTCTAAGGGGAAAATGTATTTTATTTTTCCTCTTTATTTTATTTTATTTTATTTTATTTGGTTTTAGGGCCACACCCAGCAATGCTCAGGGGTTACTTCTGGCTCTGCACTAAAAATGGCTCCTAGAAGGCTATGAGAACCATAGGGGATGCCAAGAATAGAACCCAGGTTGGCCTTGTGCCCTACCCACTGTACTATCCTTCCGCCCCCTGTTTTAGTCACCGTTTCTTTCAGGCTGCAAAAGCTTGTTAGCTCCATGTAAGTTCATTTGCTTATTTTGCAATTATAGCCAAATAAAGACACCTCTGACGTCAGTACCATGGGGGCAATGTTTTCCTAAATATATTTTATGGATTCAGATCTAACATTGAGTTCTTTAATCCATGTTGAACTGGTTTTGGGGCATGGTGTAAAGCAATGATCTGTTTCACTTCTGTTGTATGTGGTTGACCAGCTTTCCACAACCATTGATGAAAAGACTTTCTTTCCTCCATATAATTCTCTTGGCTCCTTGGTCATAAGGTAACTATCCATATTTCTGAAAGTTTGCTTCTGGATTCTCAATTCTAGTGAGAGCCATTTATCTGAACATCCAGTTCTATATTGTTTTGATTTTGTTAATGTTACCTTTTAATTTAAGGCCAGGAAATGCACTGTTCCCCACTTTTTTTCTCATAATTGCTCCCTTTATTAGAAGTATTTTATAATTCCATAAAAATGTTAGTATTTTTCTGTGACCTAGAAGAATTTCATGGGAATTTTGTTTTGAGTTTACACTGGGCATTGATAAGGGTTTACACCTGGCTCTGTGATCAATAATTAATCCTGGAATTTCTTAGGGGAAGGCAGACTGGGGTCAGCTGCATGCACAACAAGCACCTTAAACCTGATACTCTCTATCCTCCACGGGATTTTGATAGACTGAATTTGATTTGTACTTAATAGTCATTGCATTTAATCTGTATGATCCTTTAGGCAGAAGAGTGATTTTAATATTATTTCTTCCAGTCAAAGAACATGTGCAAAGTTTCTGCTTTATAGTATATTATTGCTTTTTAGAATATTATTTTAGGATATTTGCTCTAAAAATAAACTATTATTATTTATTAATTAACCAATTTGAACCATAGCTTGCTCTTGTTCTTACCTATTAAGACATCTTAGTTTATATTATTAGTTCACTTTAATTTGAAGAAGTTCAGACTGACTGAATTGTAATTTACATGATATAACATTCACTCTTCTAATGTGCAGTTTTATGAAATATGACAACTGCAGAGCCATCACCCCTAAACAGACACACACACACACACACACACACACACACTTCCCTTATAAATTGTTTTAGACTGTTTATTTTCTGTTGCTACATGTTTGTCTTATCCGAAACAATCAAAGGAATGCATCTTTTCCATTCTAACTTGTCATTTATCTTTTACTTTAAGGCTTTAAAAATACTTTGCTGTTCATATATCAATAGTCCACTGATTGAATGTATAACAAATTTTTTATGTTCACACTAGGTAAAGCACATTTTGTACTCCACCTAAACGTCCAACCTTTGGCAATTTAGTTGATTTAGGAAGGAATTTGCAGTTAACATTATTAGGCAAATGTTTATGAGAAGTAAGTTTTATTTTTATTCGCTAAAATTAAAGTTAGGAAAACTATAGTGTATAAAGTGTATATTTTCGTGGTTAGAAGATAAACAAGGACCATTCCAGCCATATAAGGTCAAAGATGGAGGTCAAACTGATCTTGTTTCTGGTAATATGATGCTATACTCATGACCCATGGTACATAGAAATCACCAGAACCTGGTCTAGTGGTGATTAGGGTCTCCAAGGTCTATACCCATAAGTCCATGGCAGGGAACAAGAACTATGAGCTAAGAGACCAAACTCAAAGCATTAACAAGTTGAATGTGATCTCCACTGCTTTGAACTCTATACCTAGCATCTGAGGGGTTTTTTGTTTTGTTTTGTTTTGTTTTGTTGGTTTTTATTTTGGGTTCCACCCAGCAGTGTTGGGGGGTTATTCCTGGCTCTATGCTCAGAAATCACTACTAACAGGTTCAGGGGGCCATATGGGATGACGGGATTCAGACCACCGTCCTTCTGCATGCCAGGGAAATGCCCTATCTCCACAGTATCTCTCTGGCCCCCTGAGTTTAAATACATTTTACTAATTAAGTGATTTGAGATTTAAATCTGTTATAGAAATTTTTAGTGGTATTCAGTAGCGTTCAAGTTTTAAGAATTGGTTATTTAATCCTTTTTTTAATAATTTACATATGTTGAAAATTTTCAGGTTTATTTCCACATATGTAAAGGATTTAGTTTCTCCTCTTTCACTATTATCATTGTAAATGTGTATTCCCATTTTTGTTGGTGAATATAGCTAGAAATGCAGCAAGTTATTTTTTTTAAAGATTTGCATTATACAAGGAAATAACATTAATTTGTGGGTATCAGCACTCGGCAATAACTGTATATTTTTACATCCTGTAAGTGCACCAAAATATTGGCTAGATCTAACTATACTGTTGTAACTGGGAGTAATATATATGCAATGTAAAACCTGGTCATATCACTCCCCTAGTTAATAATTTAACGTGATATTTACACTTAACATAATAATCTTAATCGTTATAAGTGATCCCAGCACATATTGCTCCTGTCCATATGACTTTAAATGTCTCCGCTATCTCTCTATCTTCATTTCCTATGACCCTTATCCTTATAGCTTAAACTCCAGAAAAATTAAATAAATTGTATTTTCCCCAAACATAGTGTCTATTATTCTAATTAATAAAACTATTTTCAGGTATTATGCTATGTCAGAAACTAAGACCTTTAACTAAAACTAATTAAAAAAAGAATATTACAAAAATCATAGAATCACCAGGGGAACAATATTCAGAATATGGAGCTAGGTTTAAAGTTTAATGATGCCACAGAGTTAGTGCCCACCATGCCATAATGACCCATTATGCCATTTAATATGTCACTGATATTACCACTGATCATTGAATACTGATGTTGCTAATTCCAGGTAATGAATGAATCAATGCCCTACTTGTCATACAGGACAGAACCTTTGCCACCAAAGACAGAACCTCACACTCTTTCCTCTAATTAGCTGCTAATTTTAAGCCAGGTGAGGAATGCCTGTGACTATTGGGACCTCAACCACTTGTCAACCTTTGGACTCAGAGGAGGCAAGGAAAGCAATAATTTGACATTCTAAGCCTTTGCAATGGATATCAAGGCTTAATGCTCCAAAAGAGAAAAGAAGTTTGAAATAGTGGGAAGTTATATTGTGATGCTAGGCTATCAAAGAAAGTGACATATGTCCACCACATTCTTATTTTTTTAAATATAAATCTTTATTTAAGCACCATAATTACAAGCATGTTAATAGTTGGGTTCAGTCATAAACAGAATATCCCTCTTCATCAGTGCAACTGGTGAAGTCCTACCACCAATAGCCCCCCTACCTCCCCCACCCCTGCCTGTATTCAAAACAGGCATTCTACTTCTCTCATTCTTTAACATTGTCATGCTAGTTGTTAGTGTAGTTATTTCCCTAACAGTGTTCACTATTCTTTGTGGTAAGCTTCAAATTGAGAGCCAGTCGTTCAGGCCCTTCTATCCCTTAATTCTATTGTCTCTGGGCCTTATTACATAATGTCTTTAATTTTTCTTAAAACCCATAGATGAGTGAGACTATTCTGTATCTATCTGTCTCCCTCTGACTTATTTCACTCAGCATAATAGATTCCATGTACATCCATGTATAGGAAAATTTCATGACTTTATCTTTCCTGACAGCAGCATAACATTCCATTGTGTATACATACTACAGTTTCTTTAGCCATTCATCTGTTTAAGGGCACATTCTTATTATTTTTATTATATTTGTTCTTGGAAAATACCCCTGTAGCCTCCTATAATAATACATTTTATACTTTCTAATATTACTGTACTTCTAGCTTTTTGATTACTTGCTTTTAAAAAAAATTCTGACTTTAAGTAGTACTCATTTACACAACTTTTCTGTAACTGTTCACCAGCCAATTTTATCTTACATGAGTTTGTACTCTATAACATCTGCCTAAGCTGGCATTCGACTACTCAGTGAATAGTTGAATCAAGTGAAGCTTACATCCTCTCAGCTCTCTACTTCTAGAATATGATTCTTAAGGACAGATTTTTGTCATTGTCTTTTTTTTTCTCTTTCATTTTCTTCTTTAGTTTTACTTTTTCTGGGGGAGAAGCATACACAGCTGCACTCAGGGCTTACTCTTCTGCTCAGGGATCGCTCCCTGAAGTGCTTGGAAACGAATACAGTGCTGGAGAACGGACCTGGGTTCAGCCACATGTAAGAAAAGTGTCTTATTTGCTGTATTATCTCTCTGGCTCCATGTTTTTCTTCGTTAAAACTCATTGTGTATTTGTTCCCATTTTGTTTCTTCACATCAAAATAAGATGTATGCAGTATGCATAGGAATTTGTTCGTAACTTTTGTTTTCACTTTAGTCTGGCCCTCCAATGGTCTGAGGGACAGTGAACTGGGCCCTATTTAAAAATTTTGAGGACCCCTGGATTAGACAATCTCCAATGGAAACAATTCTCTGAGACATGATCAATAGAACTGAGCTTGGAAAGTAGAAGAAGGAAAAGGGACCATGGCATAATAGTGGAAGAATCTTGAAACTCTAGTGGCAGGAATGGTATAAAAACTCTGCAATTAGAAAACAATGACTTTTCAATACTATTGTAAATACAATAACAATATTATTACTAATATATTATAAACTCACTGAAGATAAAATAAGACACAGATGAGCTGAAGCAGTTGCTGAAGAGAAAATTTAGAACTCTAAATATATTAATAAAAGTAGAAAGAGCTTAAATATTTAAGGAATGTCAGCAACTGTTCTAATAAATGATTCAATTGTTTTAAAAGTTCTTCTAAAACACAATGATGTGTATTTTCAATTTATTGTCTATATTTTATTATAATATAATTGCAGAATTATAAAATTGAAACTGAGACTATATGACCTACAATTCTAAAATATGTAATATCTAATCTTTTAAAGAAATTGTGTCAACTCTTGACCTAAGTACCAACTTAAGAGAAAAAAATCAATAAGGGCCAATTATAACTCAAAGCAGAATAATAAAAAACAGAAACAAAGAAAACACAGAATCAATAATATAACACTTTATTTTAAAGAAATCAACAAAATTAATAAAACTCATACTATATCAATCACATAAAAAGAGAAAGTTAAATTCCCAAGTCAGGACAAAAAAGTGGGGGGTAGCACTATAAATCCTACAGATATTTATAAGATAATAAAAGATATGAAAAATCTCATGATTATGACAATGTTCATGAAGTTAATATTAATAACGTAAATAATGGTTGAAACCGTGCACTTAAAAAAATCAAATTTTTATCCCCCTTTTGTTCAAGAAAGTGCTTTTAAATACACCATGAGAACAACTTAAGAAAAGAAAAATAGAGGTAGTTCATTTAATTACACATCTGCTATCCTATAGTGAGTCTCCTTCTAATCCTATAATTATTCAGTGTTTCAAATTTACATTGTATTGTCTATTTCTAGGCAATGCACACTTCAAATTGTAAATGGACTTTGAGTGAGGCCACATTCTTACTATCCAGCAAATGTTCAATATAGACCTTTACTCTCAAAGAACAATAAAAAATAGAGAAGAGAAAGACACACTTCTTGGAGGAGTCAAGCAAATGTCATCAGATAAAATAAAAAGTTGTGATAATATAATAACTTTAATAAATTTTGCTCTGATATAAAGAGACCTTTTCCCCTAAAGTTGTATTAATCTGGATAAATTATGCAGCGCTGAGTTAACAGCTTCTTAGATAAGCATACATTTATGAAACTAATTATTTTGCATCCAAAAATATCATTATCTAGATTCTGACAGATTGAACATTTTATTAGTTGTAGAGGCCATACCCATTGGAGAGTTCTGACTACCAGGGTTACTCCGAACAGTGTCCAGGTGGTGATGTGGTAACAAGCATCAAACTCAGTTCCTGTACAGCAAAGAATGAATTCTACCACTTGACATATATCCCCAAATCCAGATTAGATTATTTTTCTAATCCTGCTTTTTAACCATTAAATATATCTTTTAACCAATCATAGCACTGAAGGAAAATTATAATACAAGTATGTAACACCTATCTGTCTTATTACCTGATCAGGAAATAAAGGTAACAAAATAAAAGAGAAAAAAAATGTGTGTGCTATAACATCCTAATCATTTTCCCAAAGTGAAAAGTTTAATGAAAAAAGTAGACTGATCTAATTTGGGATGCTTAAGTCACAGACAAATTTAAATTATTTTTTAAAAAAATAATAAGCCAAGCTCTTGAGTCATGCTGAATGATTCACCCATGAATTCTTGAGGGGATTAATTTAAAACCGTTCCAAAGAAACAATATCTTCACAAACCTACTCTAAAAAAAGCAAAGAAGAACAACAGAAAAGGTTATTCTAAGGGAGAAAAAGTGAAGAATGAGAGCAAAACCTTATTAGCCTGATTGACTAATCAGAGTAGATGAATTCAAGAAGCTTTTGATAAGCCAAGGGAGTGTCCCCTGACAAGCAGCTGAGTGCTGAGTTGTATGGAAATAGTTTTTCTTGTCTATTTCACACTCCACACTCCTACTCACCTCCTCCCTCCCTTTCACATATTACTGGCTCCCTAAATAAAAGGAGTTGGGATTTGTATTGTTCAGCTACCAAGAGAACCAAGAGGCCTTAATGGATCCAAGCATTCAAAAATGTGAAAACATAGAGCTCAAAGGTCATGCATGGCTCTGCTCTCTTTTTCACAGAAATTGTGGCAAGAATACAATATGCTTCTTCTTAAAAGAGAACAAGCCACCTCTCTCAAGAGGCTCACCATCTTTTCCAATCAATATACAATTACCCATGTATCTAGCCAGAATCTGAGTCTGAGTCTCTAGCCAGAGCTGCCATAAAGGCTAGGTTAGGGTGCATCCCTGGTAACTAGCTCTAGCTTCATTTCACCCCACATTGTTCAGCCTTTCAACCACTGGTGTGGGTACTGATTGATTCTGATTTATCTTTGCCCCATTTCTTTGCCCTTATACCAAGTAATTGTTCAAAGATTGGAAACTACTCAATTCGGGGGGACTGTCAGTAAAAAAGTTAATATGTCTTGGACTGGAGCAATAGTACAACTAGTAGAGAACTTGTTTTGCAAAGGATTCCTAGTCACCCTAGAAGCTCCCCTACGCTTGCCAAGAATGATCCCAGAATGGAGGGTCAGGAGTAAACCCTGAGCATCACTGGGTGTGCTTTCCCTCCCAAAAAAAGGTTAATGTATCTTATTTTCTTTTCTATTTCTAAAGTTAGTTTGCCTTAATTCCCTCCCCTTTTCAAGATATTCCAATCAGAAATGGCTACTCTGGATAAACTGCATAGTTGAACCTAGATCTTATTTGGGTATCACTAGATACCTTAACAAGAGTGCATTTTTCTATCATTTACAAATATAGTCTACACTTTCCCAATTTCTTTTTTTTTTTCCTTTTTTGGTTTTTGGTTCACACCCGGCAGTGCTCAGGGGTTACTCCTGGCTCCATGCTCAGAAATTGCTCCTGGCAGGCATGGGGGACCATATGGGGCACCGGGATTCGAACCGATGACCTTTTGCATGAAAGGCAAATGCCTTACCTCCATGCTACCTTCCGGGCCCCACTTTCCCAATTTCTAATGCAATTGAAGATTAAATCTTGAAATTTTGAATATCAGCTACAAAAATTTTAGAAGACCAAAGCAATGGAAAATCAAAAAGCCTCATAAATATATAAATAAGGGATGAAACATAGTATACTCTCTGGGTCAGAAATTTCTTTTCTTATGCATTTCCTTTGTTTAATCTTTTCATTTATAATTGAAATTTTAATTGCATTTTGTTATTTACTAAAATAACCCTTAATCTTCATGTGAAAATATTTCTTTGAATTTTTTCAATGATTGATATCTAAAGCTGCTCACTTATAGTACTCTTTCCTCTGAAAAATCTCAAAAGATGTCAACAATTAACAAGTGGTACTTGGTCAAGACTATAGCAGTAGCCAAACTGCTTCTGAGTAAAACTTATGTATCCTGGCCCTTTCCCAAAGGACTTAAGATCACTCCTTGAAGGACAAGTTCTAAAATCTCCAAATGCATCCCATCAATAGGTTCACTGGTGCTCCATGTCTCCCTAGCCTTGACACTAACCATACTCTTCTCTTATCTTTCTTTTATTTACAACCGCTAAGAAAAATATGACAAAATGGATCAAGACTACTGTCTGGAAGCATTTCCACTAAAAGAGGAACATATGAACATTTATTTAAAAGGAAAATAATCTAAAAATACATTTGAAAATAACAATCACATTCAAAACAGTAAATCTGGGCAAAACCAACAGCTTTCACATAACACTCATTTATAGGGTGTCTAGAGAAGTTATTCATATCTTTTCACACATCCCTTCTTGTCAAGATACTCATAAAACATTGGGAGAGGTTATTATTCAGCCCCCTGTGTTCTCTGAGAGCAATAGAAACATTCTGTGCAGAGGTGGGAGTGACCATTCACAGACAGGAATGACAACGAATTACAATATTAGCTTTAAGAGACAACTAAAAACAAAACAGAAACAAACAAACAAAAAAGATCTATAAAGGTCTTGCCAGTGTGTCAAGAATGCAGGCATTGGATCATTTTATCACATTTATTTTTTTAATGATGAGTTTCTAGAGAAAATACAGAATGCCTAAATTGGAGTTCAACTGTAATTAATGCCTAAGTATGGATTCACTGTGTCTTATTTATAAAATACTAAAAAATTACCCTTTTATCTGAAATTCATTCTTAGCGTTGGGTGTTCTATGATTTGCTAAATCTGAGAACCTATTTAAGTCCTCTTTAAAGGTGCTCAATAAAGACCCTTGGTTCTAGATAAGTTTTTTTATTTTCAATTGAGATATCCCCTGAACTCCAGACTATTAAAATCAATTGTTTGACTTCACCCCCTCCAGATCTGATGATCATTTAAAATTCACCGTAACAAAACTAAGATCCACCTACCCATCCACCACCAGCCATTCTTTCCCCAAGCCTGTTCCTCCAGCAGAGTCTCAACCCATCTCATTCTGCATTCTGCATTTGTTTGGGTAAGATTTCAAATGCTGTGTTTTGGAGTGTTTTTTTTTTTTTATATATAACTGTAGTAAATCAGAGCTCTCTGATAGTTCTGTAACTTTTATGCTAGATCATGGATTTCAGCGGTACAGTCAATAAACAAATCTGTTCATAAGGATTTCTGTAGTTTCTCTGTGCCAGAGAAGTCTCCTTCCTAGAACCAGGGTGAACCTCTTGCCACATTTGTTAACCAATGAATGGCAGTGCTAAAGAAGGGCAAAGGTTGCAACATTCTTTGCAAGTAAAAACTCAATCAGCCCAGGACTTTCACTTTTACTATCAGCACAGTTTATAACTTATAGTGGGAAATACTTACTTGTTTGAGGTTTGGGGGGATAGGAATTTCACTGTCTATCACTGTCTTTTCACGTTTTCAGTAATAACAGCTAATTTCCAGGTTGTTTGTTTGGGGGCCATATCTCTCAATGCTCAGGGGTTACTTCTGGCTCTACACTTAGGAATCACTGTTGTGAGGCACAGGGAACCATATGGGATGCTGGGGATCGAACCTGGATCAGTTACATGCAAGACAAGTGCCCTACTTTATGTACTATCACATCACATCAAATTCTTTTTTTTTTTTTTTTTTTGGTTTTTGGGTCACACCCGGTGACGCTCAGGCTTACTCCTGGCTATGCGCTCAGAAGTCGCTCCTGACTTGGGGGGCCATATGGGAAACCAGGGGATCGAACCGCAGTCCGTCCTAGGCTAGCACAGGCAAGGCAGGCACCTTACCTTAAGCGCCACCGCCCGGCCCCCTCACATCAAATTCTTAATAAAACTTTTTAATCCAAAAAATAAAAAGGAGTTTAATAAAATCGCTAGAGAATGCATAATGTGTAAAGAGTTTTTTAAAGATGTATATATTTGATTTACACATTATGATTGGGGTAATATCAAATTTACCACTTGAGAATTGGTAACTCTACTATATTTTTTTCTGATTCTTTGGTTAGCACACTGACAAATGTTGAGGTCATGTCAGGTCATGTCAAATACTGATACCAAAAACAAGATAATTAGAGCAATTCAGAAAAGCCTACTTTTTCAGTCAGTGCAGACTAATAAATATTTTCTTTTAAGTTTCTACCAGTCATTACCTTCTGAGATACTACTCAAATAAGTGGGGATTATACAATAAATTTAGGTGACACTAAGGAAATAGAGATACTTGGAAGGAACAGATAAAGCAAAGTCAGAAATTTAAGATACCAGGTTTAGCTAAAAGTGAATTTTTTAATCTAGTTCTCTCAACAACTTCTCATAAAAAGTGTCAAGATTTCTGTTCTTATATAAAATAGAAGAAAATATTAAATATTTTATATAGTTCTAAAAAAGTGTCAAGAATGTGATTATTTAAAATTGACCAGGTCAAAAATAATCCAAGTTGCCACATGAAAAGCTGACATATCATATTATTATATGACATAAGTTATCTGGTATACTTCTGCAATATAAAAATTAGTATAATAGAATCAAAAACATAAGGTGGCAGAAATTGATTGTAAATAGTAATTAACACTACTCTGTAGAATACAGGAGTAATAAAGTTTCTTATGGATATTTGAAAACAACTTTGTTTAACAAAAAAAGTTCATTGTAAGCATTCAATTTGTGATAAGTCCCCCAAGTATTAATAACATGTCTTCATATAAGGCAACCTTTTTTAACTTTCAGGTTTTGAAAAAATTATCAAATTTGAAGGACTGAGCCAGTTTTCTCTCTCATATAATTCAATGTCAAGTTTCCAAGCTTTTCCAAGAACAGAAGAGACTTATTTTCTGAATATTTTACCCAACATCTCTGAATTTCTGTAACGAATGTCATATAACCAAGTATACAAGATAATGGCCTATTTTCAGCTGTTCAAAGTCAAGATTTAACTCTGTAAAATATTAAGAGCAGGGCAATTTCATGAGAGTACAGTCAAAAGAAAGGTACATGAAACCTTTTCTCCTACTTTTTTAATTTCTCAAAATTCTTGGGGCTGGGGTGATAGCACAGTAGGTAAGGTGTCAACCGGACATTCCTTATGGTTTCCTGAACACTGTTGGGAATAACCCCTGAACACGGCCTGAACAAACAACAATAGAAAAAAATGTTCTTAATTTGTCACACTATATTAAGTTGGTGGAACTTCTACCCATTTCTCAGAAAGCTCTTCCCACAACTTTCTTCCTACTGATAAATTTACTAACTCTGGATCGAAATATTTCACTCTATACTATCATCTTTTTTATTGTCTTGGGGTAAGCACTACCCTAAATTAAAAAAAAAACAAAACTGTGCCTTTCCAAAGATGACTGAAATACTTTAATCCTCATTATCGTATCAATTAATCCCTCCTTGTTTTCTCTTGAACATTGTCTTGAATGACGCTCTCAGGCTATTTGAAACTCTAATCTACACAGGTCAGCAATCAATTATTCCAAACACTCTCAAGCACTTGTCACTAAGAGAAAACTATGCACCCTGGAGTACAGCTATTAATGTCAAACAGATTGTCATCTAGGAAAACAAAACAAACACACACAAAAAAATATATCTGAATCAGCTGCGAACCAAAGTACAACTCTCCAGGGGGTGAGGAATGGAGGCTGGGGGAGGGGGAACAGGACAAGTTTTTATGCAAAAATGTCTTAGCTATCTATTTGCATTGTTTAAAGAACAAGTTAGTAAGGAACCAGTTCCTGATCTCTCCAAAACTAAAATCCTAATGAAAAACTTTTTTTTTTGCCTTAAAGGGTTTTTCATCATTTAGCACAGGATTGTTTTTCACCAGAAATGCCTGCCCCCTACTCCTTCTGATGACTATTATGCGCTCGGTGTTAACTTGGTCCCAGGGCTCTATTTAGCCTATCAAGACACTAAACCTGTTATAAACTCTGGGGTGCTTGCCAAGATATTTTTCCCCCTGCAACTAACTCTTAGTAAAGCTAGTACCTCGAAAGCAATGTGCGTTGCGTTGCAAACCACGCGGATTTAAGCTCCCACTCCCGCCTACATAGCTTGGCACCAGCGGCTATTGCGGTATCCCCCTCCGTCTACAACTCACGCAGGATCGCCACCACCACTAACCACTCTCCCACCACCTCCAAGATGACAACAGTGCTCGAGTCTGGGTGCTGGGCTGCGAGCGTCCCCATTACCCCAGCAGAGAGAACTCAGGTGCCACTTAATTTCCAACCCCTGAGGCATCAGCAAGCACATCCCTTACTACATCCTCTGCAGAGTGTCCCCAAATGTGCCCCCCACTCTACCCAATCACCCAATCTTCTCACACACCTGGTCCCTAATACTTTTTTCCCTCCTCCTGTGGCTTCTTCCCCTACGCATCTGTCTACTACCCCTGCAGCTGCTAGACGTTGGGTGCCCCTAGGTTGCGTCTGTTCCGGGCACCCCCTTAATCCAATGGACTAATTATAATTATATAGGTTACATAATTATATGAATCAATTATAATCAATTATTGATTAATTAATAATCCAATTATTCCTATTTCCTTTTAAATTTATTTTTATTTTTATTTATTTTTTATTCCTATTTCTATTCCTCCCTTCTGGAGATCAGGAGTTTTGGGGTGCCTTCCTCCTTCCCCACCCGCAGCCCGCCCGCCCCCCACGCTCCGACTGCCACCCTCGCGTTTGCGGGGGGCAGCAGCGCCCTCCTACCTGCCGAGAGCGCGGCGGTGGCGGCGAGCAGCAGCCAAGCCCGGCAGAGCGCGGCGCAGAGCGCCCGGGTCATGGCCACTGGCGGCGGCCACGCTGGGGCTACGAGGCCCCGGAGCGGAGCTCAGCGGCTCGGACGACTCTGACAGCCGGCTGGGAAGTTCCCGGGACTCTGGAGCGAAGCACAACCCCCTGACAGCCCTTTTTGAAGCGTGCGTTTGGCTCTAACCTCCCCTCCCCTGGTCGCCCTACCCCATCGCAGGTCCCACGGGCGGGCAGCGCGCGCGTCCCTCCTGCCACTGGCCCCAGCCACCCCGGCGGGGAGTGGAGGGTGAGACCCCGCCCCTGCCGCGCCTCCACCCGTGGGTCGGGCTGGCGCTGTCCCTGGGGTCGATTGGCAAGTGAGATCTTGAAAAGCTGGAAAGGAGAGTGGCAGAAAGAGGAGAGAGGGATGGCATAGACACCCCCCTCTCCAAAACGTATGCCCTGGCAGGGGGAGTTGCAGGGTAGTGCAAATCCCACTGAGACGTCAGGAAAACTTCAGCTGGTATTTCGTGGTCCGCTCTTTAGGCTACCACCGAAGACCCACGCGTCCAGACTTTCTTCGACAGCTCTTTGCATTCTAGCACCCGAAGGTTTGCTAAACGGATTGAGGTCTCAGATACATACCCCGGGATTCCTGCTGGGCAGGTCCCCACTACCTAAAACTTCTTTCCTGTGCGCTCCTCTGTGGGTACGCCTCCTCTGGCCGGTCTTAAAATAACCACCTGACCGAACAGCCTTGACTAGCCAGAGCTCTGATTGAAGAATTTTTTACAGTGGCTAGAGACCAAAGAGGGCAAACCTGGACTTCCTGGACCGAGGGGATATAGTTATTTGCAATACACAATCCAGATGTATAGGTAGGAGAAAGATCGAAATTGACACCTTCAGTAATAGAACTGAAGTAGGTTGTGGTGATACACACAATATGAGAAACTGAAGAAGGATTTAAAGTGATTTAAAAAATCGACACTTGTTCGAGTAGTTTGGGTATGCTTCATATGTGAATTGGGATTGAAAATATTAACTCAGTGTTACTAATAGCAATCAGCATAATCCAAAGCACTTTTGTGTTAATGTGAATGGGTCGCTTCATTCTGAACAACAAAAAAGCCAATGCAAATGTTTTGCTTTACAGTTGCTGTTTAGTTTCGAAGACTTGCAAAGCAAGTGCCGTAACTATTGTTCGATCTCTCCAACATTGACGTTATTTCTACTGTGAGACTTTTGGGGGCTCTCAAAAAAGGTGGTCATATATCATATATATCAGTTTCTTTCTTTAGGATAATTTTTTAAATTTTAATTTTATTAAAGCAATTGTGATATATATACATATATATCATATATATCAGTTTCCTTTTTAGGATAATTTTTTAAATTTTTATTTTATTAAAGCATTTGTCATCTACAGAGTCCTTCATAATTGAATTTCAGATATAAACAAGGTAGATTTTATTTGTTTGTTTTGGGATCACACCTGGCAGGGCTCAGGGGTTACTCCTGGCTCCACGCTCAGAAATCGCTCCCAGAAGGCACGAGGGGACTATACAGGATACCAGGATTTGAATTACCATCATCCAGGTTCGGCCACTTGCAAATCAAATGTCCTACCAATGTGCTATCTCTACAGTCCCTAAATCTCTTGGGCCCGTAAATCAGTTTCTTTGGAATAAAAGGTATTACATCTGTCTTCACCTACTTCCATCCTAACTAATGCTATTGTGATTTCTGGAAGATTTATACTGGGAAAATGTATACATTAAACTTTTTACTAAAAGGATCACAGGTTGGGGATGGAATTTGTGTTGAGTCTTTGATGAATGAGTCTGAAAGTTCTAGGAATGTCATCTTAATTACCATCATTATAGATGAACCAAAATATTTCTAAGCATAAAAAAATTATTGTTCTGATGGAATGCTACACAGCTGCAAAGAATGATGAAATTATGCAATTTGCTGCAAGAAGAATGAAATTGGAAGATACCATGCTAAATGAAGAAAGTCAGGAGAAGAATAAACATGAGATCATATCTTATAATAACACATATGGAATAACAAGTTGAGGTACTGCATTGATTTAAAAAGAGAATGCCCAGATTTCAGTTTTAGTCCCAGATAATAGGAATAAGAAGGAAAGAGTAGAAGAAACTGAGAAGAGACAGATGAAATCTAATGGGAGCGAGGGTCAAGGTAATTCCTGTACTTTGATGTTAGGAATGATAAAGCTAAGTACATAGACCATGGAGTCAATGATACTGAAATCACAAGACAAACTTTAACAAGGGAACTTTAAAAAGTGCTGGTCAAGCTGGTTGGCAAGTGGTTGGTGTTGGGAAGGGGTATAAATGGGAATCTGGAACATCGGTGGAGTTTGACACTGGTGGTGGAATTGGTGATGGCACATTGCATGTCTAAAACTCAACTCTGAATAATATATCACTGTGCTCATTTTATTCTATATCTAAGCACACAAAAGAAGATGGAGATGTGCACAAGTTTGAATAGCCACAAAACAAATACTTTTTTTAAAGCAAGGAAATACTAGAATATGTTGTATTTTGTGTCCTGTGGCTTACTCTTTATTTGGTAAGGACAATTTAGTTTGTGAACTACTGATGGATCTAGAGAAGATATTAGTGTCCTCTCTAAACTTCCTTCTCCAAAAATCAATTGAACCTGAGTCCTTTCTATTATTTAGAATAATGACAAGGATTCAAAAGTTTAGTGACCAGAGTGTTGGTGCAAGTGGTAGGGCATCTGCCTTGCCCAGGCTAGCCTAGAACAGACTGTGGTTTGATCCCCCGGTGCCCCATATGGTACCCCCCAAGCCAGGAGTGATTTCTGAGTGTCACAAGGAGTGGGTCAAAAACAAAACAAATACTGTTTAGGCATAGTGCATTGTTACACTTACATCGAGTGTTTACTCTCCCAATATTTATTTTGCCTCATGAACACAGTAAACAATACCCCAATACGGAAAAGCTTACATTTTCTAAGAAACCAAGACTAAAAGCCAATAAAGTTTTTGCTGAGTGACTTCAATATCCTAAATAGATCAATGCTTCGTCTTAATTTATTGGTGCATTAATTTCAAATTTTGAAGGCAAAGTAAGAATTAAAAATATATTACTGATTATTTTATATCACATATATGTTGAAGTTGTTTTTTGTTGTTGTTGCTATTTTTTGTTGGTGGGTTTTTTGTTGTTTTGGGGGGGAAATCACACACTCAGGGTGACGCTCAGGGATTACTCCTTCTAGCTATGCACTCAGAAATAGCTCCTGACTTGGGGGACAATATGGGACACAGGGATCAAATCAAGGTCCTTCCTTGGTCAGCCACATGCAAGGTAAGTGCCTTACTGCTATGCTACTGCTCCGGCCCCTGAAGCTTTATTTTTAACATTTTGGGTTAAATAAGGTGCATTCTAAAATTACAACAATATTTTACTACTTGCTTTTTAAATACGATATCAGAAAATCTTGAGGTATTTTAAAGATTTTTCTTTTTCTTTTTTTTTTTTTTTTTTGGTTTTTGGGTCACACCCGGCAGTGCTCAGAAGTTACTCCTGGCTCCATGCACAGAAATCGCTCCTGGCAGGCAAGGGGGACCATATGGGGCACCGGGATTCGAACCGATGAACTTTTGCATGAAAGGCAAACACCTTACCTCCATGCTATCTCCCGGGCCCCTAGATTTTTCTTTTTAAAAATCAGCATATCTCATTAGACAATGCTAGTCTGAGGAATCTTCTCCCAATGGCAAAGATCATTGCCTTTGTTTTATGTGCAGAATAAACAAAATTATAAAAGTTGATAGGTGCCTTCTAATCAAAATGTCCAGCAAGTGGTAAGCTTCATATCATGACCTAGTCCTTCTGGCACACATCTCTATTGTCCCTGAGTTTTATTACATTACTGTTTTTTATTTTTCTTAAATTCCACAGATGGCTGAGACTATTCTGTGTTTATCTCTCTCCCTCTGACTCATTTCACTCAGTATAATAGTTTCCATGTCCATTCACATATAAACAAATTTCTCAATTTCATTTTTCCTAGCAGTTGTGCAATATTCCATTGTGTAGATGTACCACAGTTTCTTTAGCCTCTCATCTGTTGTCAGGCATCTGGGTTGTTTATAGTTTCTGGCTATTGTAAAGAATGCTGCAATAAATATAGGACTACAGATGGTATCTGTGTTCATAAGGAATATTGGTCTATCTTTTTCTGATAAACTGTCTGCTTTAGATTTCAGGGTGTTGTTGGCTTTGTAAAATTACCTGGAAATGCTTCTGTTTCTTCAATTTCCAGAATTGGCAGCAGGTCATCTTGAAAGGTTTGAAAGTATTCATTAGTAAATCCATTTGGGCCTGGTCTTTTGATTTTCGGAAGACTTTTGATTAACATTTTAATTTTGTCAATAGTGATGCATCTGTTCAGGTATGCTAGATCTTCGTGGTTCAATTTTGAGAGGTTATAAGTGTTCAAGAATTTATTTCTTCCAGATTCTTAGAGATTCTCAAAGTAGTCTCTGATTACACTTATAATTTCTTTAGTATCTATAGTAATCTCCCCCCTTTTAATTTCTAATTCAGTTGATATGTTTTTCACTCTTCCTTTCTTTGTGAGTTTTGCTATTGGTTTATCAATCTTGTTTATTTTTCCAGAGGAACAACTCTTGCTTTCATTGATCATTTGGATTGTTTTTTTTCATTTCTAATTCATTAATTTCAGCTTTAAGCTTTATCATTTCCTTCCATCTGCCTTTATTTTTATTCATTTTGTTGATCACTTTCCAATTTTATAAACTGTGCCACTTAGATAGTTATGTAGCCCCTTCTTCCTTTCAATGAATATATACAAAGCTATACATTTTCCTATTTATACCGCTTTTGCTGTGTCCCACAAATTCTGATGATTTTGTCTTCATTCTCATTTGTTTTCAGGAACCTTTTAATTTTCTCTCTGAATTTATCTCTGCCTCACTGATTGTTCAATGAGCTGTTTAACTCTGATAATTTGTTTTCATTTATTTCTAGGTACCTTTTGATTTCCTCTTTGATTTTGTCTCTGACCTACTGATTGTTCACTGAGCTTTTTGACTTCCAGACTTAAAGTCTTTCTTCTGGTCTGTTTGTCATTTACTTCTTTTTTCACTGCATTATAATCTGAGAAAGTAATTTGTGTGATTTCTATACTCTTGATTTTATGGAGGTATATTTTATGGGCCAGCATGTGGTTTATCTTGGATAATGACCCATGTTCATTGGAGAAGAATGTGCATCCAGATTTCCAGGAATAGAGACCTCTCTCTCTTTCTATCTCTCTCTCTCTCTACACACACACACACACACACACACACACACACACACACTCACATGTTTAACCCTGGTTGACCTATGAAAGGGTGACAGAGTGGTGTTGAAGTTTCCCACTAATATTATGTTGCTATTGATGTCTTCCTTCAAGTTTGTCACCAATTGTTTTATTTTGCTGACCCTTCATTGGGTGCTTATAATTTAGGAGTGTGACTTTTTCTTGTTGTAGATATACCTTGATTATTAAGAAATGTCAATCCTTAACAATGAAATATGCAACTGCAAGCCATAACTCTCATACAGAGCTTATTCATTGAGTATGTTATTGTAATTTGATTTCAATTTTAGTTAGTTTACATTATATCATAATGTCCATGATTTTAGTTTGCTTTTAGAAAAGGAAC
>PVKC010000258.1:0-77172 GCA_004027635.1 Crocidura indochinensis | reverse complement strand
CCCGGGAAAGGACACACACACACACACACACACACAAATCCCGGGAAAGGAGACACATAAACACACACCACCTCGGACACACACACACACACACACAACCAGGGTCCCAGGAAGAAGGCGATAGATAAGGTCCAGGAAAGGACACACACCCAGAGCAAGGCGATAAGTCCCAGGAAAGAACACACACACACACACACACACACACACACCACAAGGCCAAGGCACAAGGAATCGGGGTCCCGGGAAAGGACACACACACACATACATAGACATATACACACACCCTAAAGAAAAGGCGCTGGCCGTGATCGATCTCACCAACACTTCCGCCTCGCTGCCACCGGGAGGGAGGGAGGCAGCAAGGGCGGAAGGGCGGGAGGGCTGCTTGTCTGATGCCACAATAAATAGGAGAGAAGCAGAGGGTTGGCTTAGCTAGGGACAAGGTTTGCGTCGGGGGTTGGGGTTGAGGGGCGCCAGCAGCAGGTCTAGGGCGAAGGGTAAACAGATTTTTGTGTGTGTAGAAAGAGAGAGAGAAAGGGTGATTCATGATTGGGTTTGCTGCTCGGGCCCTGGTAGAGTAAGGTGGGCAGGTTAAAGCGGTTTTGGAGGGGCCCCGGAAGCCGGAGAGGAGCCGTTTTTGAGTGGCACCGTAAAAGGGGGAAACTCGGAGCTGATTTCTTTGTAACTCAGGAGCCCGGAAATGTGAGTGAGGGCATATGCAGGGCGGGGAGGGACTTGCTGGGTTGGGGCCCCCTAATGCAGCCTGAAGGTTGATTCTTGACAGCTTCCCCGCGATGCAAACCCAGGTCTGCAGAAGGCCTGTAGCGACCTCAGCTTCTTCCTTAACTGTGGGGTTTCCAAAGTGGCATTGAGACCCCGGCAGCCTGCTTGGAAGATTCTACGCCTTGTTCTCTGGAAGGCGATTGATTCTTTCTCTGGCCATGAAAATAAGAGCAAAGCTTTTCATGCTTTGTATTAGGTGTCTACACTTTGGAATGACTGGGCTGGATATGTCTGTCTTTCTTGGAGCTAGCATCTGGGTAAAGCAGTTGATGCTTTTTGAAAACCAGATTGTTGACCAGTCTGCCTTAGAAAGTGGGACAAATAAAGGTAAAAAATTACTAGTCTTTTATTTATGAAAATGGTTACAGTAGAGATAAAAAATGAGAGTCCTTAACTTTATTTTTTTCAAGTTACCAGCAAAAATAACTAGCTGTGCTTGAAGTCTGCAATGTATCTGTGGATGCAACTTAGAACCTCTGTTGATTTTGTAAGCATTTGTTTTTCTGTGCCAAGTATCAGCTTTATTTTTTTTCAGTCTGCAAAACAATACAGGACAATACAGGAAGCTGTCTTATGTAATATTAATATAATACTTAAATTTGGTTAATGATGATTTTTTTGCATATTTCCCCTTATTCTTTTGTTTGATTTTTCCTTACATGATGGAATAAGCTGTGTCTCTGTATATACCTTTATTAAATTTTTCTCTTTTTTGTCAGTAAATACCTTCTTTTATTCAAACAAAAGTTGTGGTCTTAAATGTTTTTTTTTTTCTTTGACAAGGTTACATTATATTATTCATCTCTGATACCATCGAGTGGTTCTGCTTCCTACCACTGTGGACAGAACTTCTTAAGGTTTCTTATTTCACACTTAGTAAGATTGAGATTCTATTATTGAAAAGTCTCATTACTTGGGGGTCTATTGTGAGCAGGTATGGAAGTGATCACACAGATGTCTATAAGACTGCTGTTCTGTGGATACTATCAAGGATAACTTTTATGGCTAGTGTGTCTACCACCCATCCATGTGATATATCTCCCCTTCTCAGCCCATCCATTTACCCCAATAGACTGTCCAGGGGCGCTCCACAGAACTTCCTCCAGCACACCAGAAGATTGAACTTGGTGTCTGCCAATGAGCCACATCCCTGACCCTGTAACTATTTTTGATCATGACATCACAAATATTCAGGATAGATACAGATTATTTTTTTAAGTAGGATACAGAATTTATTTTATACTGTTGCAACTAAAGAGGCCTTTTTTCTAATTTCAGGGCAGTTCATTAGTGCATTAGCATTTCAAAGTGCATGTTCTTGTGTAAGTGAATTTTTATGTTTAGGTTTGAAATGGTTTAAGTAGGTAGCACCTAGAAGGAGGCAGGAAACGACTTTTTTTTTTTTTTTTTTTCGTTTTTGGGCCACTCCTGGCAGTGCTCAGGGGTTATTCCTGGCTATCTGCTCAGTAATGGCTCCTAGCAGGCACGGGAGTCCGTATGGGACGCCTGGATTTGAAACAACCACCTTAGGTTCTGGATCGGCTGCTTGCAAGGCAAACGCCACTGTACTATCTCTCCGGGCCCAGAAAGTACTTTTTCATAAAGTCAGTATAAAACTGCCAAGAAATTCCAGTTTGAGTGTGGGGTTTGATTTTATAGCTTAAGGGTTTTTTTTTGTTTGTTTGTTTTTTGTTTTGGATTTTGGGTCATATCTGACAGCACTCGGGTTACTCCTGGCTCTACGCTCAGAAATCGCTCCTGGCAGGCTATGGAGACCATATTGGAAGCAGGGATTTGAACCACTGTCCTTCTGCATGCAAGGCAAAGGCTTTACCACTGTGCTATCTCTCCGACCCCATAGTTTAAGTCTTGATTTGTATATTATGGAAGTGTGTGCCCTAAGACATGTTTTGTTACTGTTGAATATTTACTAAAGGTTTTTGGGGGTCAACTCTGGGTTATGAAATTTTGTAGTTATTGTCATATTTCCCCAAGAGCCTTTTTCCCAGAGGATCGATCACCGAAGGTTTAGTTTAGCCATTTGCTATAACAATACATGCACAAACCCAAATTGCCTTCCTCTCACACCTACAGCACACAAATTTATTCCAGTGAAGCACAGTATTTGATCCCATAATCCCATTGCCAGTTTCTTTTCAAAATCTGTTTTCCTGGGTCCAGAGGACTCAGCCTTTGACTGAGAATATGCTCTTCATTCTGGAGACCCCCCCCCAAAAAAAAAAAAAAAGTACAGTTTCCTTTGTCCATGGCTCCTTTTCATAGGAACTTGGTTTTCTGTATGTTATAGAAGAAAGAGTATGGTAGGTGAGTGAGTGGTATGGATAGAACCGGGATTACCACAGCTTGAGTCATCTTCCCAGCCTCTACAGGTCACTTGTTTCTGCTTTGTTTAGATTTCATATTTGTGTGACTGCAAGTAAAACAGCTTAGTTTAAAAAAATGTGAACAATTCAGTCATCCTCCATATTTTGGTTTTATTAGAGCCTTGCTTCAATTCAGGAAAAAGCGGGCCAATGTGTCTCTCCACAACTCTCATGCCTTGTCCCTTGAGCCCAGATCATTTCCTTTATTACTTCTCAGTACATAATGGGGCCAGAACAAAGTAAGGTGAATGAAGGCCTTCGCCACTAGAGAATGTAACATCAGTCTGGGAGCAGATGCTATTCTGATTTTGTTTTACATTCCTAAGGATTTGGAGGAGCATTGTGTAAGGACTTGGTGGGCGGTGTGCAGATAATAGTTTAAGGATGATGGACAGCTTTTTAATCCATCCTTTGGTTTTTAGTTGGGGGTCTTGGTGTTCTTCTCAGGTGTGTCCTGCCTGCTGTGCTTCCTAGCCCTATGATGGTTAGAGTTTCTTCTTAGGCTTCTCAGGCCTGACTGCTGGGAGGTGCAGCCCGCCGGTAGAGGAAGGAAGAATGGCACGCGGGGAATTAATTGCAAGAGGTCAGTCCAGTGTGAAGCTGTGGGAGCGAAAGCCTGCCCTGGCCAGCTATTTGTATTTGCATAATCCACACAGGCTGAGCCTCCTTTGAGATTTTGAAAGCCTGATTGTAGCCCTTAACTCCTTGGTTTGCATTTGCTTTGTTTATATATGAATTACATACATTTTCATACATATAGAGGCAAATACCAGATCGAGTGAGTGATTAAGCAGCCTTTAGTGGCAGTCTGGTTTCCTATGGTAATTATTTCTTAGGAACTCTATCCAGCTGATACAGTTGTTGGGGACTAAGGAAGTATGGTCTTGTTCAAAGATCACAAGGCTTGAACTATTCTGTTAAAATGTTTGTCAGAGAAAGAAAATACTCATCTTGTCCCTGGATCTTCATTAAGTTGCTGCTTTATAACTTTGTCTAATGAACTGTAGCTGACGCCTCTACAGGGTATTGTTAGCATGTTAGTCACTGCTGTAGATGATGTATCTGCACACGGGACAAGGGGGGTGCACTGGCATCTGCTTATGTGACTAGAGTGAGGCCTGCTCTGAGCTTTGTGGAATTCTGAGATGAAGCCAGTATAACTGGAAGCACAGGTGCAAATGAGGCCCCCCGAGAGCTGAACCCTTCTGCTTGCTCTGGACCACCTGAATCCTATTGCTTCATTCTCTCTAGGTTATTCCTTGGCTGGGAGTGAGAGAAAACAAGTCTGAGAGGCTTGGAGACTGGGAAATGAGTCTCTAGGAACAGGGCCTGGCACAAGTGTCCTGGAGATAGGTTTTGTTTCAGGTGCATGGGGTGATTCCCAGTGGGATGGGAATGCAGAGGCCCTGGGAGAACAGAGCCTTGCTGAACTCTGGCCTGGTGGGACTCTCTTTCTCTTGCCTGGTGGCTCTTGAGCAACATTTCCCAAAGTGGGCAACACTTCTCCCATTGAGGGAGTGCCTGGTCAGTTCAGGATGTGTTTGGGGGTGGGTGCATTCTTTTTGGTTTCCACCATCTAAATTTGAGAGCCTATGATCTAGACTTGAGCAAGGTTCTTTTTATTTTCACCTGCTTGATTTAGTGGTGTTTTCAGACTTTGTATTAAGATTTACTTATGGGGCCCGGGAGATAGCATGGACGTAAGGCGTTTGCCTTTCATGCAAAAGGTTATCGGTTCGAATCCTGGTGCCCCATATGGTCCCCCGTGCCTGCCAGGAGCAATTTCTGAGCATGGAGCCAGGAGTAACCCCTGAGCACTGCTGGGTGTGACCCAAAAACCAAAAACCAAAAAAAAAAAAAAAAAAAAGATTTACTTATAGTATTCGTATAGCAGGCGGTTTTAAAAGTATTTACACGCTATGTTTTTGTGGCATTAACATTTGAAATAGAACCAAGGAAGAAGCAGCTTTTCTGGGTGGATTGCGGAGAAGATATCCATCTCCATCAAGTACCATCAGATGTTGGGCAAAGTGTGAGGTCAGTAGTGTCCCTGGCTTCATTCAAAGGAGGAAACATGGAGGGCTGGGTGAAGGACCTGAGCACTGCACCCCTGTCTTCAGAACTCTGCTCTGTGAAGAAGAGTTGAGGCACCAACTCTAAGAAGAGATTGCTTTATTTTTCTTAACAAGATCTTGATTTATTGATAACCATTTGTCATTTAGTACTTCAGAATAAAGAGCTAAATTTCATTATTTAAATTTATATTTAAATAGACATAGCCAAATTAGGTTTTTTTATTGTTTTTGTTTGTTTTGTTTGTTTGTTTTCCTAAATGGATTTCCACACTGGACACATGCTATCTTACAAATGAGCTAGATGTGTCTTTGAAATGCTTCAAGTGTGTAGACTCATCCTTTGATTAGTGGTTTGTAGTCTTTGTTAGGATAGCAGGCAGTGCTTATTTTTTGACTCGTAGGGAAAAGAGGTCTAAGTTTACAGGGGAAATGCAGGGGCCTGTGAACTGGGAGATCAGATCCTAAGTGACTAATCAGATATCATACTCCGGCAGCTCACTCCACTTCTCTGGGCTGCAGTGAGTGCAGTGTTGAACCTCCGGAATCAGATTGCAAGTTCCTGACTTCTCTCTTGCTCTTATTTTTAGTGATTCTGTGTGTAGTGATTCTGGCTTGCCTTGGTTTTTTGTTTTTGTTTTTGTTTTTTTGCTAGATTACTAGCCTCTGTCTTGGAGGTGGTCTTGAAATCAGTTTCTGATAATATATTAGCATTTCCCCTCCTGTTGGCTCAGGTCTGGTCCCAGGCTACAGTGTCAGAGTTCTCTGCTTTAGGTCATGTGAGTAGCACCAGAATGTGTATTTTCAAAGTTTTGACTTTGTACTTACGATTAAGTGGTTGAAAACTAAATGTTGCACGGTTGTAAAAGTTCAGACTTAGTCAAGTTAATGATTTAACAAATCTCACATAAAGTTTCATTATCAGCTTCACTGTAGTATGGGCTGTAGTGTTCTGTGAGCTCTTTAATTTGGGGGTAAAGATAAACCATTCAGCAAGAGCAGTGGAAGTAGAAAAAACAAGACCAAAGTTATAGAATGAAATTTGAGGTTGAAGAAACTGTTGAAGGCCACATAATTTGGCTGTATTGGGCATTTTTCAGTTAATGTGAAGGCAGTTATGTAGGCTCAGATCAGAGGGCAGAGAAGTCTCAAACTGGGAAATCATTGGGCTAAAAAAGTCAGATTTGGGGCGAGAGATGAAGCTTAAGTGGAACATTTGCTTTGTCTGTAAGAGGGCCTGGGCTTATTCTCTGGCATTGCAAAGGGGAGTGAAAAAAAACATTACCAGAGAGATAGTAGATGGGTGCTTACTTACATGTGGATGACCCTGGTTCAATCCCTAGCACCACATAAAACCCCCTGAGTACTGCCAGGGATCACTCATAAGCACAGAGGCAGGACTAGCTATACTGCACTATACTGCTGGTGTGACCCATAAGTCCCCATTCCACCAAAAAAGTCCCCCTAAGGTCAGGCATATGTGTGTGTGTACAGTGGTTGTGTTTCTGTTTTTCTATAGAGCTTTTGGAGATTTTAATGGTATGCATTGTGAATGTCCAAGAAGATGTATCGTGGGTATTTGCCAAGTTTGTTTAGGAAGTGTGTGTATGTGCCCCTGTACCCCCAGAAATAGGCACAAATGTAGTGAAGGAGAGTTAATCTGAGGGAAGCCCTCAGATTAACATACATACTAGAATGGAATTGACAGCATTGATTTATTTGAGGAGAATTACTGCTTTCACTTGACTTGGAATTCAGCTAAGGGTGGAATGATTTATTTTCAGTTTTGTTAAGGAAAGTAATGAGTGCTTTCAAGGTGAGTGACTTCAACACTTTTTTGTTTTTAATTTTCAATTCACAATGAGGTGCAGGGCAATGGTACAAAGCAACTGCAGGTCTGGAGGTGACTCCTAAGGGTGTTCTGGGGATTGTTGCTAAATCCAGGACATGTGAAGCATGCACCCCAAACCTCGAGGCATCTCCTCAGAATATGTAGAAACACACTGTCAATGCTGGAAAAGGCTTCATGAACAAGACTTTGGCCTTGTTTAAGTACATTGTTTTCTGGTGTTTTTCCTCCTTTTTTACTTGTGTTATTAAAATAATTCTCTATGCCATTTGAGAAATACCATGAGGTCCATGAATTTGTAATCTCCTAAACTGCTGTGAGCAAAAGCACTGAAGCTCTGCATAGCGACTTGGGAATGGTCAGATTTGGGTTGTGTGTTCTGGGGGGGATTGTTTGTAAAACCAAAGCTGTTTTACATTATGCACATGGGTCCCTGCAGTTACAGCCACAGCGGTAAAACTGAGGTTTTTACCTCTCAACACCTGTGGAGGAGGTTTGAGGACTCCAGACTATTCTGTCAGGTCTCTTGTGAAACAATGCTATATGCACTAGAGGACTCGCTGGGAACAAAGGGCCTTACGATTGAGTGGCTTTAATTCCCAGTACTTTTTAGGTAACAGTATTGCACTGTATACTTTCAAAAGCATCTTAAAACCTCAGAATAGTCAAAGCAGCCTTTCCAGTAAACCTTGTACTCTTTTTGGCTGTCTAGCATATTGTATCATTTGTTGTGATCTCAGCCTTCTGATACGTTTTCAAATAGCCAAAAGGACCTAGTTGTTTTGCTTCATAGTTGCCAATGAATTCCTAGATACCAAACTTCATGCTCTAACATTGTATAGCTAGAGTTCATAGCCGTCTTCATAGCTTGTAATGAAATACAGATTGAAAGCCCTGGGTGGTTCTCAAAAATTCTTTTTTATGGATGAGGTGGGGTAGGGGAGGGTGGAATGATGTGAGCGCCATGCAGTGTTCAGAGGGATGCAATGTTTCTCAGAACTAGGCCACCCCCCCCCAAGTAGATCTTGGGGTGAGGGGAGACATGCAAAACATGTGCTCTTGCCCCATGTGTAAGCCCCCCAGCAGCAATTATTGGGCATAGGTAAAAGTTGCTGCTTCTGATTTTACCCCCATTTCTACTATTTTTTATTCCCCAATTCTCAGTAATCTTTATTGCTATTGAGATGATCAGTTCTTTGGTCCTGACCTAAGTAAACGGGGTGTCTAAAGATTGGTGATAGTCAGAGTCAAATCCAGTTTTTAGACACTGTTTGCCTGCATAGCTGGCTACCTTGTCTCTGTGTGACCAGATGTGGCCTTTATATTACTTTGTCTTGGTGTAGTTTTTTATTTGGGGGGGGGGCACACTGGGTGATGCTCAGGGGTTATTCCTAGCTATGCACTCAGAAATTGCTCTTGGCTTGGGGGACTATATGGGACGCCAGGGGATCGAACCACGGTCCATCCTAGGCGTGTGCAAGACAAATGCCCAACCACTTACCCCCACCGCTCCAGTCCCAAAATAGATTTTTTTTAAATTGTCAAGGTTATCTTCTGTCACTGCCAAAATGAGAAGTTCTTGTCAACACCATTGAGGCATACCAACTCAGTATAAAAGAGGTGTAAAAATTCTCTACGTGTAGACCCAAGAGGAACAGGGTGAGAAGAGCAAGTGCTTGTTAATGTAGCAAATAAATGTTGTCTGCTGCTTAAGGTAAAGATCTATTTTCCTCACTTGATCCAATAGTAATCTTGTATTCATCCCCTTGTTTTCAGGTGAGTAAACAGAAAAAGAAGTAAATATTGTGAAGCCACACACCTAGCGTGTGATCCTACAATTGGAATCTGGTCCCAGAGTCTATATTTGTAATTCACAGTGCTTTCTTTCTGTCACCAGACACTGGCATAATAGAAACATTCTGGAACATAGGGTGATTTAGAGAGGCATACCAGTTAATTTTCTGGTTAAGGATTTGTGACTGATACCCTAGGACTCAGAGAACATTTCTCATTACTGAGTTGCTGTCAGTGGTCTTTGAGGAACTGGAGAGGGGGAGAAGAGCAGGAAGATTAGAAAAGGTTAAGTACTGCTTTGGTTTTGCTTTCTTTATTTTGTGTGTCTGTTGGTGGTTGTTGTTTTTTTTTTCTCGGGGTTGGGGGGGCACATCTGGCTCAGGGATCACTTCTGGTGGTATTTGAGGGACCATATGTTGTGCCAGGGATTAAACTAGTCTCATGTGAGGCAAGTGCCTTATTCATTTAATTCTATTTTTAAAAGGAAAGGTAGAATCTGTAGATCAAGATTGAACTTGATGCTTTTTGCTGGACAGATTCCAGAAAGGTCAGTGAGTCCTTGGTAGGGTGTTGATCTAGAATGAGCTACCATCCATTTATTGACTACCTCCTTTACTAAGTAAGGATTCTGTTAAGTGTCTTGTATAAGAATGTATGGAAGGATATGACTGTCTGGAAAGATTCATGGTCTCATCATATTTGAGGTTATCTTGGGAAAATGTTGAATTATTGTTTTGTTTAATTGTTTTGAGGCACATCAGGCAGTATTCAGGGCTTATTCCTGGTTTTGTGCTCAGGTGATAACTGCAAGGCTCTAAGTGTAGGGGGGGTGGGCTTTTGCTCGTGGTGGAAGGAGCAAAGAAAATTGAAGAAATGGTTACTTGAGTAGTCCAGAGATATCTCAGAGGGCTGGTGTATGCTTTACTATAGGTAACCTAGGTTCTATCCCAGCATTGTATGATCCCCTTGATACTACTAGAGAGGCCCTGCTAGACATGACCCAGCAATTTTAGAGAAAAAGGAAGAAGAATAAAGGGGAATAAAAGAGTTTATTTAAATAGAAGAGTTGACTGGTCACAGGCAGTTGTAGGGTAGCTGCAGTTTAGGGGATAAACCAAAGCTCTATTTGGCCTTATTCCCCCAACCCATCCTGCACTAAGATTCTAAGTGTAGGTACCACCTTTGGCCACATTCTCTCACTCTTTGCTATTCCATTCTCTTTCCTACTTGTAGCTGCTGAGAGGCTGTTGGGGAAAGTTGGAGATTTCTGATTTTCAAATGGCTGTTCTTGGACACTCCTCACTCCAGAAAGGACTGCTCTTTTGTGCTGATATCCATGCCCTGCATGGTCTCTTTATAGAGACTTCCCTGTAGCTCTTGGACATTCAGAGCCAGTGCCTCGGAAGGACAGATTATCCCAAGAGTTTGGCTTCAGATGTTCAGGAATCCAAATTACATTGAATTTGTATTTATTTCCATAGTGTTTAAACTGTACGCTCAATTTCTGGATGATTCCACCTAGAGTTACAGCCCTGGGTGTGAGTTGAGTGTGAGGTTATGTTGCCAGAGCCAGCAGAGAGGAAACCAGAACTCCCCTCCATACCCAAGGCTATGTGAATGGGTGGTGAGGAGGCAAGTGGGCAGGGAGGAGTCTGACCAGCATACAGTGAGTTGGTGACTTCTCCACTGATCACACTGTTGCTTTTCTTCTCTTTCACTCCCATGATCTATGTTCTTATGAGTTTAGTCATTTGTTGCCCTAAGCCCCCAGAGTTTAGCTTTCCTAATGTCAGGTAAACTCAGGTTACCCTTAAGTTTAGATCTGCTTTCAGCTGCTCACAGGTGGCCTCTGATCTCAGCCCTTTCATAGGGTTGCTCCCTATGAAAAGCTGCTCTTTGTGTTCACACCAGAGGAACTGAGGAACCCTAAGAGCACCTGCTCAAGGTTGAAAGTGATTTTGCTTTACTCATCTGCTTTGCATCTGAGCTGCCTTTGGGTCATCTTAACCTTTTCCTTAAACATTCAACATTGTTGGCACCAGCTGGCACCCTCAGTCCTTCTCTGTTAGGTTTTGAGTTCTTTCATTGAGATAGTGTTCGTTTCCAGTGTTGTCTGTCTGTGTGTTAGGAGTATAGGACATGATCCCCTTCAGTCCCCAAGAACTAGCATTCCTCCCTTTCTACACCCCCTCCCCATCCCAGCCATATTCTTGATATTTTCCCAAATTCCCTAGAAGACATTGGAGTAGAATATAATAAGAGCTTTGGAAGCACACTCTAGGTGTTATTTTAATTACAGATGTTGTTTTTTAGTACTTGCATAGAATATTTGGTTTGAAGACTGACATTTGACTGTGTAAATGTATTGTCGCACATGTCAGAACTGTAGAATCTGTGGGACAGTGTTGGAACAATTAGTCTTCTTCATCCTCATTTCTAGACAGGGAAGGAGAGTGCTGGTGACAAGGAGCAACTTTGCATTCCGGGAAAAATTACTTGACTCTGAAGAGAAATGGTTTGATTTCCTGTGTGTTTGCCGCTTATCTTCCATGACTAAGTACACCCCTCTCTCCTCACATAGGAGGGCCCCCTTAGTACTACTTCCCTAGTCCACCTAAGCAACTAGATTCAGTATTTAAGCCACTTTCTGGTTGTAAAGTTAAAATTAGCTCTTACTTTTCATGTTCCTTGCCTTCTGTTTTAGGGAAATGGAAAAGATGAGGGTGCTCTTTCCCTTTCCACTTAGTCCCAGCCTTCCCCTTACTCCAACTACTTAGATAAGGAACAAAGGGAAGAGAAATGTAGGGACTCCACGGCTGGTGTTAGGACACTAATTAGGGCAATTTTTTCTCATCAGCCTGCTGGGTACTGCTATATGGAATCTGAGTTTGAATAGCCAAAAACAAGATCAGTTCCAGGATGATATATATGAGTAAAAAAGAAACGATTCAGTTAAGCATCATTTTTTCCCCCCAGAATTGAACCCCGATAAATTTATGCAGGTCCTAGGACCTTAAAAATGTCTATCTTGGGTTAAAGGGATAGTACAGTGGGTAGGATACTTGCCTTGTACACAGCTGATCCAGATTTGATACTCAGCATCCTATCTGCCAGAAGTAATATCTGAGTGCAGATTCAGGAGTAACCCTTGATCTGGATCTAGCATTGCTGGGTGTGGGATCCCCCAAATGTGCAAGGAGTGAGCAGAGATATAGTACAGTGGATAAGGCATCTTTAACACAGCCAGCCCAGGTTTCATCCCTGGCATCCCATATTCCCAGAGCCTACCGGAGCCAGGAGTAAGCGGTGAGCAGTGCCAGGTGGGGCCAAAAATCAAACTAATAAAAAAGCAAAGACAAAGTCAATTCACTGCAGTATTTGTAAAAGCAAAGGACCTTAATTTAAGTTTACATTATCTTAATACAAGAAAAGGAGCAGAAATAAGCCACGATACACTGTAATTAAATCATTACTTGTCTGTACTCAGGAGCTATGGAAGTGGTTCTCTAATTATTCAGCTATTGAACATTTTTATTAACTTGGGTTTCAGAGAAGTTCAAGGTTCTAGTTTTCTGGTTACTACTGTGCTTTAATAAGTAGCCAAGCTGGCAGCATTACAATCTGCCTTTGCAAATGAAAGACCATTAGGGTCGGATTGCAGATCTAGGAGTATAAATTGTCATGGGGGTCAGATGAGTGGTTTTCCTTAGGAAGCAGTACTGTAGGGAGTGTGGCTCGGGAGTGGAGCATTTAAATAGTCTCTTTTCAATGTGCCAACATGTTCAATCAGCAACACCTCATCTCAGAAAGTAGTAGAATTTTGTTAAATTTTTGACATTGAAGTCCAATTTGAACAACTAATAGGAGTGATGTCACTTTAGAGAAAAATGACTTGGAAAATTGGAAAATTTTCAAAGCTAAGATTAGAGGTTCCTATTTTCATTTGATCTATGGAAAATAAATAAGCACATACGTTATTCCTACCAAAATTACGTTATTCCTTCTTTACTCAAACATAAAGCCCACACAATTGCACTTATGTCTGCTTTAGTGGGCCGCCTCATTGTTCCATTGCCCCTTGGGGACAGAATCCCCTACTTTGGAAATTCTGCTTCTTAAACTATGGTTGAGATCCCCCCATAGGGGGTCACGTAACCGAATAGGGGGAGGTGCAAAATATTGGTTTTAGAATCAGTTTCTGATTTATTATACCCAAGGTCTTTTAAGGATTTCTTGTTGGGGCATAGCATTGAAATAATTCAAGAAACCAGCCTAGATGATCAGTGACCTGCATTTATGGTGCATTCTGCCCTGTACACTTCGTTCCTAACTTTCCATTCACTTTAACTTCCCTATAGGACTATTGAAGTTACAATAGGTTGTTGATGTAACTAGCCATAATTCAAATGTGGAAAAGCAAATTAGCAACCAAAAGGCCTGTACAGAAATACAGAAAATTTGAGAATCTGCATGTATATGACTTTATGCAGATGACAAGGTACTTGCACAAGTACTTGGTCATCACATTCATTTAGTAATATTCTGCCGCAAAAGTAGAGGAAAAGGAAATCCTATGTTCCAAAGTTTCGTAGAAGGAAATGCATTTTTAATGTAAGTAAATTTATCCTTTGTAGCTCTTCCTGCATGTTAGCTCCTCTTCTTGAAACTTTGTACACCTTTGAATATAAGAAGTTTTAGTATGTGTTTTAGACGTAGCTTTTTAAAGTAGTTACCTTTTCTATGAGATCTAAGCTGAAACGACCACCAAACTTTGTAATGTGCCTGTAAAGGTGGGGTGGGGAAATCGGGAAAGGGAAAGAGAGAGAGAGTGGGGGGGGGGGGGGGGGGGGGGGGGGAGAGGAGAGGAGAGGGATACGCAGGGAGTGGGAATGGGTGAAATGGTAGGAAGTTGAAACCGTTGAGATTGATGTTGCAATATTATATGCCTAAAACTTTGTAAATCATGGTTCTTTAACAAATTGCTAAAATTAAAAAAAAAATTGTAAGTTCAAGATTTCTATTGTGACTATACTGTGATACTAGTGCTCACCTGAAAGGCACCACGCTATAGAAGTGTGGAATGTTTTTTGAGCAATAAAAATAGGCTTGTGATTATTTTGTAAACAGCCCTAAAGTTTACCTTCTTTTTCACTTGCCTTTTAACTCAGTCCTTTATTTCCCACTAGGGTAGCGGTGAAATTACAAATTAATTATTGCTTCCCTGTTGTAGTCCAGATTGTTGCATGCAAAATTCTTCAATTGGACTCTTGCAGTTTGTCCCATATCAGTGTGCAGATTAGGAAGTAGAGATCTCACACATGGGAACACCCAATCATCAGAGCTTGCTTCCCACGCTGCTTATTTGGGGTTTCCCATCTAGAGTGTGATGGCAGGTATTAGTCTTCTTAATACCATCCTCCAAACCTCCTCATTCCCCCCAGCTGTATTCTAAGTCCTGAGTCAGCAGCTGCTAAATGTGTCCCATGCATTGAAATTTGGAGACTTTTGGTCCTTGAGCTCTGGTTGCAGAATCAGAGTTAGGAACTTTGGTTTCTCTTTTATTGTTGGCTTTTATTTGGGGAAGGGAAAATAGGTGCCAGAGGCCTCTCCTAGCTCTGTCTTCAGTGATTGTTCCCAGAAGTACTCAGGAGAAGATACTGTACCTGGGAGAAAGGTATAAGATCAACCCACATGGAGCTTTTATTCGTGCCAACCCTAAAAGGAGGAACTTTTTCCTTTGAAATTGCAGGCAAAGGCAGACAGATAGTATAATGCTTAGGTGTGTTCCATGTTTGCAGCCAGCTCCAGTTTGGTCCATATTGGTCCCCTGCACTGCATATTGTGCCCTAAGTACTACCAGATGTACCTACAATAACAAACATCACCACTTAAAAAAAAAATAAAAGGCAAAAGTACAAGCAGAAGCTTTTGCATTACTGGTCACTTGACAAATAAACTTCAACGATTACCTCTAAAATTAAATGTTTTAGCCTTATTATTTTATTGGAATTTTTTCCCCTCAGCCCAGGAACATGTCACCATAGACCTGTTTGTATGACAATTGTGAGGGATGGACAGAATAGAATGCTAAGTGGTTAGAAGTCTCATGGCTGGTTGGTGGCATGGTTTTGATTTTTGTGGGCATAAGGCCAGAACAGAAATAAGTGATGCTTGGACCTTGAAAGGACAGCGATTTTCCTGCTCTACATCTCTTTAATGTACATTTGTTAAAATTGGTTTTTGAAAATCTGGCAGCGGTTACTCCTGGCTCTATGCTGAGAAATCACTCCTGGCAGGTTCAGGGGACCATATGGGATGCTGGGATTCGAACCATTGTCTTTTTGCATGCAAAGCAAATGCCCTACCTCCATGCTATCTCTCCAGCCTTATAATGTATATATTTAAAAAAAAACAATTTTTTTTGCAGAATATCTTCATTAGAATACATAAGGGGATGGGTGTAGTTGGTTCACAGATCAGGTGGAACTTTTTTAAACATTTTCTTTTTTAGCCTTACCTTTGACAGAAAAAATCAGTTTTTATAAAGTTTTTTCCCCCATATTTGAACTTTGTTTCCAAACTTCTCATTTGTTTACAGTTCACATTTTGAATTACACATTCTTTTTAGAAGGTCTTATCTTTTTAAAAGAGTAAGGTTGGTTATTTGCTTTTATTGTTTACCAAAATGTGGGTGAGGCCATGATGGTTTCCCTTGATTATATGGGCCACATTAACAGCCTGTGGCACAGTGAGTAATAAAAGGGAACCTGGAGAGAAAAATGATGTAAATTTTTATCTTTAAAGTCTGGCCATTCTACATCTTAAAATGTAAGTAGAAATTGATTAACCTTTTGTATTGTTAAAATACTGTGCTGATTTTAGTGAAGAAATATCTGGAGTTCATTATTTTCTGAACTAGTTTTAAAATTATGATCTTTCAATTCTTCAGAAATGTCTGAATGAATAGGTAAAACAAGATGGCAAACATATTTATAAAAAGTCTTTAGCATATTTCTGAAAATCAGTAATAGATTCTAGGTGTTTCTAAGTAGTTCTTAATAGTATCACTTATAATTTCAGGATTTAAAGCTAATGTTGGAATCTTTTTATCTTGTGATCATTTAAAAAGTTCTGCATTGTGATGAGCAATTGTGATGAGCATTGTGATGTGTGTTGACAAGGCTGCTCCAATTGATAGTTTTTCTGGTGCCTAGATGTCAGCCCCAGGGTCTCACACATGCATTTCTTGTCCTCTACCATAGCTGCTATCACATAGCTGCTGTTTTATAACCTATATGTCTTTTCCTATCAATTGAGTGGGAATTGCTGATATTTTAAAGGGGGAGGGGGAAGAGCAGGGCATAATAATAAAAGAATATTGGTCTATTTTACATAACACAACTAAGTACTGTTCGGTGATTGTGTATGTGGTGGTGGGACTTCTTTTCCATGACTATCAGAAGGTCAGAGAAATTTGGAAGCCACTGTCTGTTAATGCAGTTAAGTGGCCTGGTGGGCTTGCAGTTCTTGAAATTCCATTCTTCTATCTCTTTACCCCCATGGTCTGAAGAAAATAGAACTAGTTTGTGAGCCTTGCCCGGCCACAATGTAGCACCATAATCTTACATATATATGTAATATCTGGGATGGGGCAGCCCCAGACATTTCTGTGGACTGGATTGAGTGGATTTGAATGACTGTCCTTGCACAGAAGGTTGACAGCACACTTGAATATATATATTCTGATATTTGTACTTTTTTTTTTTTTTTTTGGTTTTTGGTTTTTGGGTCACACCCGGCAGTGCTCAGGGGTTATTCCTGGCTCTATGCTCAGAAATTGCTCCTGGCAGGCACGGGGGACCATATGGGGCACCGGGAATCGAACCGATGACCTTTTGCATGAAAGGCAAACGCCTTACCTCCATGCTATCTCCCGGGCCCCCTGATATTTGTACTTTTGACAGGGAATTTTGAATGACCTTTGTGACTTGCTGTTCGGATTTGTGGTTTAACAAGAATAGAGGAGGAAAAGCTAATAATACACCGTGTAACAAAATCAAGATCTGTGAAACTACGAGTCATCTCCTGCAGTGAATCTAAATCAGGTTCAGTGTAGGGGTTACAGTTGTCTAGTCCTGCAAGTGTGTTCCAACTCATGTGAATCAACCAGTGGTTGATTCAACCCTGTAGCTAGGGTAGCAGCTAGGCACCAGGTTCATTAGGACTCCATGGGCCTGGCTATGCCAAGTGCAGTTGATGGGTTATGTCCACTTGGAGCATGCATGGCCTTCTCAATAGGGACAGACAAGCTAGACTGCTTAGAGAATTACTGAGGGATCCTCTGGTAAGTCAAAGCCATGCCCCCATTTGTCATTTTTTTATCTTATCACAAAACCACAACTGGATTTATTACTTTATTTGTTCATTTTGGATTTGGGACCACAACTGGCTGTGCTTCTAGCTTTGTCCCCAGGGGATCACTTCTGATAGTTCTCAGGAAACCATACGCAGTGCTGGGGATTGAACCCCAGTTGGTTGTTTACAAAGGTCTGCACTATCCTCTGACCCTGTATTCATTTTAAGGGAATTTGGTTATCAGTTATGTTGAATATGTAGATTGAATGTCTCTTGACATCTCTCAACTTTCAGTTTATTGCAGTCTTAGATGCCTCAGTGATCAGGACATGAGGTTACTAGTCAGCGGAAATGTTGGTAAAGATTTTATGGTATGTTTTGTCAATTTGCTTCTAATACTAGTGTAATACTCCTCTTTTCTTCATGGCTTGGACCCAAGTCTCGGGATTGGATTTTTGTAGCATCATTAGTGAAGCACATCTTTCAGAACATTCTCAAATCAGACCTATAACCATTTTTTAATTTATGTAATTATGTTTCAGATGTATAATGCCATGTGGGCTATTGAATTCCAGTATTCTTCTACTGGCCCCTTCTCCTCTGCTAACTTTATTATCAGTCCAAAGGTTTTGGGTTTTTTGTGTATTTGGTGAGGGGGTAAGAGGGGATATTCATTTGTTTTGAGCTTATAGTTACTTAGTAATGAGATCAGAATTTGTTTTTACCCTAATTTTTTCATCTAGGCTATCTCACACCAACCTTGGCTAGCATAGTAGTAGTAGTCCATTGTATTTGATAGCACATCTTTATCTTTTTCTTTGTTGATAATTATTTAGTTTATATTTGTATCTTGACTGTTGTAAGCAATGTTGTGTAGACCACAACAATGCATGGCTTCGCGAGTTTGTATTTTATTATTCAGATAACAGAAATTGGTTGGTGCTGGAGAGACAGCTAATACATGCTCTTGCTTTGTATGAGTCAGCCTGGGTTCCATCACTAACACTCTATCATCCATCTATCTATCATCTGTCTATCTATCTATCTATCTATCTATCATCTATCTATCTAATCTATCTATCTCTGTCTGCCTGCCTGTCTGTCTGTCTATCTATCAATCATCTATCTTTCTATCTATCTATCATCTAATCTATCATCTATATCTATCTATCTATCATCTATCTATCTAATCTAATCTATTGTGTTAGTATATATGTGTTCTCCCAAGTCTACCAGGAGTGATTCCTGAGCACAAAGCAGGGCGTAATCCCTCAGAACTTTCAGCATTGTTTCAAAACAGATAAAGCAAACAAAACAAGGGAATTGCTTGCTTTGCTATAGGTAGTTCTAGAAAATGTACCAAATTTGAATAAGTTTACGTTTAACATTGGACTAATTTAACATGAATTTAAGTTTAGTTACATTCTGTAAAGCAGGGGTCCTCAAACTTTTTAAACAGGGGACCAGTTCACTGTCCCTCAGATCGTTGGAGGCCAGACTATAGTAAAAACAAAAACTACAACAAATTCCTATGCGTACAACATATATCTTATTTTGAAGTGAAGGAACAAATACAGTATGTGGCCCACGGGCTATAGTTTGAAGACCCCTGCTAAAGGATATAGTCTCCCCTTAAATTGGTGATTTACTAGTCATTCACAATATGGTGGATTTGTTGATTGAATCTTTTTCCTCTACAACTAAGCTATACAATGTGAGAGCTGCTATATCTTGTCAAACTGAAAATTAGAGTAAGGTTTGTTAACAAGATTGTGCTAGAGTCTATTTCAGAAAATGATGCCATTATTTACTTGTAGATAATGTCAGGAATCTTAAAAGAAATTTTGCCTACATATTCACACTTTAAAGCAATTTGAAATTCATAAAGCAAAAGATTTTAAATGAAGCAATAATTAAAACTTTGGTTCATTAAGGACAAGATGAAGTGAATATAATAGACTGTTGGCATATATTTGTACTAAAATAGGCATATAATTATCAGTAAAATTTATATGATATCCTACAAATCAGTAAGAGGTCCAGTTCCATGCCCAGGACTCTTGGGCATCAATGATGTCCAGGCTTATTAAGCAAGCTTAACTGGAAAATAAGTATGACAGTGTTCATCGATCATCAACCATTTAATTGAAGAAAGGTTTGGGAGAGGAGGATGTCAAGAATATGGTATTTTAATCCTACAAATTGGCAAAGACTTGGGCCTGGTGCAGAATAGTGGCTAAGAGAGCCAGGGTGGTAGTGTGACTTGCCTCAGCTTTTGGTACAGTGCATGGATTGACTCTGGCTCCAACAATAGCCCGAAGGTGAGCAGATGGCGCCACCTGACACTAAGCTTGGTCCTCATGGCCAAAACAACCCTTCTGAGGCTTTTTATGGTGACTAGGCAGAAATTCTCCCATTGGTTTTCTTTTTTTAAGAGATAAAATTTATCAGTGGATCATTTTATCAGAATCATAATGGTCTGCTGCTTAGAAGATAAGGACTTTCCTTGGCCTCATTTTTTTTAAGCTTCTTTGTTGCTGAGATTTGAATTCAGGGTCAGATACTCTGCCACCAGCCTGTATCTTGACTCATTTATGGCTTCTAGGTATAGTCATTTTTCGGATTTAAGATCAAGTAAAGCTGAGTAGACACTGCCTGGAGGGGAAGGAAGAAGCAGAAATATAGTGGCTCAAAGCCTTGGACCTGCAGGGTCATGCTGGAATTGTGTAGACCCCTTTATTCTGTGGAAGTGCTGCCAGGATCCCTGCTCAGAGTGGAGCTGTCTTGCCAGACCACTTGAGCTGAGAAAAAGTGAATTTAAAAGACTTTGTAAAGGCTATGTTCTGTCCATAATCAGTAGAAACAGGAGACGTTTTACCAAACTTCAAGGAAACATAATGACTGCCTTAATTTTTTAATCTTCACCATACTGTTAAAAATAACATTATTAAGCTGTTTTAGAACTTTATATTCATTTAGTCACATTGAGAAGAAACACATTTAGGGGGGAAAAGTACTTCCATTGTTGGCAACTTCATTTAGTTCTGAGCAAACTACCTTTCTTTTAAATAATGCAAGATTCTTGAAAGCTAGTGCTGGAGCCAGTGCTCACCTGGGACAAAGCAAATTTTTTCTGTGAAAGTTAGAAGTTTTCAGTATTTCTGTCTACTTATTTAAGACTATTTATTTATATTTTTGAGCCACACCGAACAATGCTCAGGTGTTACTCTTGACTCAGCATCAGGACTGACTCCTGACAGTGCTCAAGAGAACCATATGGGATGCCAGGGATTGAACCTGGGTTGGCCATATATATACATGGTAAGCGCCTTATCCTCTGTGCTATCTCTCTGGGCCATGTTTTATTATTTAAACTTGGAATAGTGAAGTCAGAACTCTGAAACTCATTGCATCTTATTTTTCTTTTTGGTCACACCCATTGGTTTTCAGGGCTTACTTTAGCCTTTGCACTCAGGGATTGCTCCTGGCAGGGTTCTGAAGACCGTATGTAGTGTTAGGGATTAGACCTTGGTCAGCCCTGTGCAACACACCCGTTGTACTGTCGCTCTAGGCCCATGATACTAAGGATACTAAGGATACTCCTAGGAGTTCCTTTGTTATGTTCGGATATCATACTGGTTGAATAAAATACTTTTGGTCATAGTTGCTGTGAATTAATACTGGAAAGTTCAGTGGATGTTAGCATGTTTCAGTTTGTAAGTTCAGTGGATGTTTCCTTATCAGTAGGGAGTCAGAGCAGAACTGTACTGTTCTACATCCCATGACTTAGAAATGCTGTTGTCAAAGCATGCTCTACTGCAAGGACCACTAAAGTTTGATGCTTGTAGTCATTTTCATTTAGTGTTAACAAAGTTTCTTTTTGTAAAAATAACAGGTCTCTTTATAAGAACTTAAGAAAAGCTTTAAATGACTTTTGTCTAAAAAGTAGCTACTAAAGCAAACTTTTTCTATTTATTGTTCTTTGCTTTAGTGATCAAAGAATGGACTTTACTATTAGGGATTGTTTCAGAAACCGTCACAATTGGACATTGCCATGTTTTGTATGTAGGAAAATACTTCTAAAGACTACAGGAAGTCAGTATAGAAGTTCTTTGTTTTGGTTTTGGTCATCTAGCAGTGTTGTAGGGCAGTTCTGGGAATCCACGTTGGGATTTTGTATATGCTTATGCATTTGATCTACCACTGTAGCTATCAATGTTCTTGCTCATTTTTGCCATCAACAGTTAAAAGAGGTTTTTGCTCTTGTAAATATTTTTTAAGGGGAAGTTGTTGGACCATTCTCAGCAGTGTGCCAGTTGAGTTGACCACACACAAGGCAGGCACTTTTAAGTTCATAATTTATCATATGTTGACTTGCTGTGTTGCAGTGCAGGCCATGAAAACACATGTAGATTGGAAATTAATTGAGCCATATGATCCTGTAGAGAAGCTTGCTTTCATGGCAGATATGTGGATTAGGATGGTGATTTTTTTTTTTTTTTCCAAAAGGAGGAAAAGCAAAACATAGGTTGGGAGATAAAGAATGAGATTTTAAGTACAGGGCTGACACAGCCCTGGACACTTCTGAGCAGCACCAAGTGTGGTTCTGTACTTCACCAAACCCCACCACCAGAGTCACTTAGGTAATCCCAAGCAGCACTGCATTTTGGTCTTTTGCACTAATCCATCAGTCCTGTGGACCAGCAACCAATCTCCTGCACAGTGTGTGTCCCCCACCCCCACAAACAAAGCATAACAGTATGTGTAATTCACAATTACAATAATTATGTAATTCATATTTAAAGAAATGGCAGAATAGAACCTTATTACTAATATTTTAACTGAAAGCATTCAAGACAAAGGTTCTAGTATTATGAATATTTTAAATTCAAAAGTTAATTAATATTTTGCTGACCCATATTCAGATGTTTTATATTAGTAATTTGGACTTTCAATCATTCAAATATCAACTTTACCCTCACCATAAGCTACAGATTTAAGGCATCAAGAGTGCCTGCTCTCAATACAACATTCTGTGTGTGTGTGTTAGAGAGAATAATGAAAAGCTGTGTGTGTGTTTAGAGAAGAGTAATGAAAAGCTGATTAATGAGAAAACATTCCTAGACAGTTGAGTTCATAAGACTTTATACTAACATATCTGTTAGAGCTGACTCATAAACTTGGTAGTTAGATGCAAAATAAAAAAAACCTGCAAACAAAAAGACCCATATACAGAAATGATATTGTTGGGCACTTGAGTAAGGAGTTTGGGAGGAATGACATGTATATATATATATATACACCTGAGCCCAGTTTTTAGGTTCTGGCTCTGAGAACTAATCCTCTGCTTTAATTCAAATACTGAATATCTACACGTCAGAAACTATACCAGTTGCTTAACTATCTAGAAAGTAATACAGAGCCACTGCAGATTAAACTGCAAGATAATTTAATCAAATGGGCAAATTCCAAGTCACTTCAGTATGTTTCTTAAGTAAGATAGAAAAAACATTTTTAATATAGCTACTACATTCCACTCTAATAAAATTAACACTAACTTCTTCATTATCACTCTTAGAATAGTATTTCCTTGATTGCCAATCATCGGTGCATAGAGTTAGTTTTAGGAGTGTGTTGCAAAGGCCAAAAGGAATCAGATTGCCTAAGAAGTGCAGCTCTTAACTAGCTCTGACTAATGAAGTGGAGCTCCTGCTTTTCCAGTGGGTGTTCTGTTAATCTCTAGCCCTTTTGTGGGGGAGAGGGGTGAGCTGTTGCAGTGGCATAGAGAGGTGCAGCTTTTATTTATTTTTATTTATTTATTTTTGGTTTTGGGGCCACACCCAGTGACACTCAGGGTTACTCCTGGCTATGCGCTCAGAAGTCGCTTCTGGCTTTGGGGGACCATATGGGAAACCGGGGGATCGAACCTCCGTCCGTCCTAGGCTAGCACAGGCAAGGCAGGCACCTTACCTCCAGCGCCAGCGCCCGGCCCCTAGAGATGCAGCTTTATACTTGCAGGAATATTAATATAATAGCAGTGATTTGAAGTCTCTGTGCAAGACTTCAAATGGTAGACTAATCACTTCTAGTATCATCTGGTCTCCATCTGTTTCACAAAACCAACCTTCCATGCAAATAAAGACCATAAATAGAGGGATGTAATGAAAGTATGAATGAAATGTAATGAAAAGGAAAATAAATACCAAGCTTAATATCAATTATCTCTATAAATGTTGCAGATGGTTCACCTTCTATCTTTTGATAAAGACTTATGTAAAGATTTTTACATACATGAACAATTTTATTTTTTGAAGCTAGCAATTTAACTGTCGGTAATGAATGTAAATAAAGAAACAGAAAAGGTGGTTTGGTTGTTTTTGTTTTGAGGCCACACTCCATGGCGATCAGAGCTAACCCTTGGCTCTGCACTTGAATATTACTCCTGGCAGGCTGGAGGAACCATATTAGGTGCAAGCTATTAAACTTGGGCCAGCTATGAAAAAGGCACATGTCCTACCCATCCATTATACTATTGCTCTGGCCCCAAGATGGGTTATTCTGACTTTCCCAAACACCTCACCTTTCCCCAAAGCTGAAGAAACTTACAGGAGGCAATGCTTATATGAACAGCGCCCCAAAAAATCTGACATTGATGAAATAATTGCTTGATTTTGATAGTCTGGAAATGTCTTTGTCTCTATGAGTACTGAGTTTCCCACAGCATTCCCTCGAGGTAATTTGTGACCATTGCTGTAGACTAATAATTATTGTCTACGTGTGGTGCCATTAGGGATAGAGAGCTTTAGAAAAAAGGATTGACTAAAGCTGGTTGAACTGATTTCATATGGAGAGTCAACAAATGGAAGGAGTCTCATGCCATGACTGAGTTTTGTGATTGGGTAAACACTAAATCTAATTACAGTGAACATAAGAATAGAAGCAAAACTTGAGGATTGGGCATGAATTGTTTGAGGACGTATATAGGGCGCTGTTGTTGGAAATGTGAGGCTTTGGGGGTCAGGTTGTTGAAACTTGGGTAGATGAGATCACTCAGAGAGAATGGGTTAGCAAACAGCCAAGGGTGGAACCTTGAAGGACATGAACACTGCAGTGAGTAAAGATGAGTCATTGAATTAAATGCAGAAAGGGCACTTGGAGACACTGGAAAACAACTTGGAAGGAGCCATACATGGACACTAAGGGGTATACAGTGCTATATGTTCTGATAAATGCCTTTCATGCAAATTTAGCTGCAGTTTCATAAATATTAATCTTAGTAAAGTAGCATATGAAGTCATTCCCCACTCTTGCATTTTCAAGTTAATTTTCTTCAAGCCTTCTATATCTTTGGTTTTGTTTTGCTGTTTGGCCTTACCTGGCTTACTCCTGGCTCTTGGGGATGCCCAGGGAACTGTTTGTGGTGCCAGCGAGTGAACCTGAGTCAGTGACAGGCAAGGCAAGTATCTTAATGCTGTACCATCTCTCTGGCCATCACATTCAGGAGCCAGCTTGCCTCCCATTTGAGAATGTAGATATAGGTCCCACAGCTCTCTATAGCACCATAATAGTGTTGGCTATATTTCAGTTGCATTGAAAATTCTGCCTCAAAAATAAACTAAAAATTTTTCTATTTAAGGCCACCCAGAATGGGATAAACTATTCACCCAACACCCATTAGACAAGGGGCTAATATCAAAAATTACAAGGTACTGACAGCACTTAACAAGAATAAACATCTAACCCTATCAAAAATAGGGAGAAGAAATGAGTAGATACTTCCCCAAAGAAGAAATACAAATGGTCAAAGGCACATAAAAATGCTCCACATCGCTAATCACTAGGGAGATGCAAATCAAAACAATGAGGTATCATCTCACACCACAGAGACTAGCACATACACCAAGAACAAGAACAATCAGTGCTGGCAGGGATGTGGGGAGAAAGGAACACTGCTGTTGGGAATGCCGTCTAGTCCAGCTTCTTGGGAAAACAATATGGATATTCTTCCAAAAACTGGACATTAAACTCCCATATTGATCCAGCAATACCACTCCTAGGGATATACCCTAGGAACATAGAAACACAATACAGAAATGCTCTCTGCACACCTATGTTCATTGTAGTTCTATTTACAATAACCAGAATCTGGAAACAACCCAGATGCCTGACAGCAGATGTGTGGCTAAAGAAACCATGGCACATATACACAATGGAATACTGTGCAGCTGTTAGGAAAAATGAAGTCATGAAATTTTCTTGTACGTGAATGAACATGGAAACTGTTATTCAGAGTGAAATAAGTCAGAGAGAGAGAGAGAGAGAGAGAGAGAGAGAGAGAGAGATGGGCACAGAATAACCTCACTCATCTATGGGATTTAAGAAAAATAAAAGATAGTATGGTAATAATACCCAGAGACCATAAAGATCAGGGTCAGAAGGATCAGCCCATGATACAAAGAGTGGTGAGTGCATTTAGAGAAATAACTACATTAACCAGTATCATGACAATGGTAGTGAGAGAAATAGAATGCTGTCTCAAAGACAGGCAGGGTATGGGGCAGGAAGGAGATGGGTGGCATTGGTGAAGAGGGGTGTACTTTTTATGACTGAAACCCAAGTATACAAACATGTTTGTAACCATGGTGCTTAAATAAAGATATTACTAAAACAATTAAAAAATAGATATTATTAGAAAAACATTTATATACAAACAGAAATGTCAAGTAACAGTAAAAACCCATTTATCCACCATTTAGATTTAATTCTTGAGATTCTTACATTTTTGTTTTTTAGGCCACAGCCATTAGAGCTCAAGGCTTACTCCTGACTCTGCATTCAGGAATACTCCTGGATGGGGAGGGGTTCAGTGGATCTTCTGGGATGCTGGGTTAGTCATGTGCAAGGCAGATGCCCTCCCTGCCCTCTGTCCTGAGATTTACTGTTTGCAAATGCTTAATCTGACTTTAAAAGTAGGTGATACTTTCTGAGAACATTGAGGTGGCTGGAGCTCTGTGATAAAGGCAGAGTTCTCTGCTCTAAGTTAGAGGTGGTGGAAGCCTAAGGAACTATGTGATGGAATGGGGATTTTATTATAAGGACATAAAGGGTTAATTGATCAGTGAGTTACTATTAACATTCCCCCAGATTTCCACAGAAACACTAAAGGAGGAGAGGCAGAAATGAGAGGCAGGTAGAGAGTAGGACAAAAAGTGCTTTTTTATGGAGCAGATGGAGTCCTTTTTCACCATCACTGTCTCCAGCTTGGGCACCTCTCTTGGTATTGTGTGTTCCTGACTCATAGGCAAGTTTGCCCATGTGGCATGTCCTCAGGGTCTTACAGAGCTCTTCACTGGCCCTGCTGGATGCTAGTTGGGGAAGAAGCCACCTGGCTGAGCTCCACTTTTCAGGAGAAGGAGGTTCAGGCCAAGGAGGGTGTCTTTTTCATGGGTGTAATTTCAGAAATCCATGTGTTTCCAGAGTAGGGCTTAATGTTAGAACCCTAAATCCAGAATTTCCGTCCTGTTTAAAGGAATTTGATTGTGAATCTTCTTCCTCTAGTACTACAGTCAATTACTGATCCATGAAATAAATCTAAGTCATCCACAGTTAAAAATAGTAGAATGGAATGATATAGAAAATAGCAATTTTGGGGGCCGGGCAGTGGCACTGGAGGTAAGATGCCTGCATTGCCTGCGCTAACCTAGGACAGACGCGGTTCGATACCCGGGTTCCCCATATGGTCCCCCGTGCCTGCCAGGAGCAACTTCTGAGCGAATAGCCAGGAGTAACCCCTGAGCGTCACCAGGTGTGGCCCAAAACACCAAAAAAAAGAAAGAAAGAAAGAAAGAAAGAAAGAAAGAAAGAAAGAAAGAAAGAAAGAAAGAAAGAAAGAAAGAAAGAAAGAAAGAAAGAAAGAAAGAAAGAAAGAAAGAAAGAAAGAAAGAAAGAAAGAAAGAAAGAAAGAAAGAAAGAAAGAAAGAAAGAAAGAAAGAAAGAAAGAAAGAAAATAGCAATTTTAGCTTAGTATGTCAATGTACATATACATGGGATATATAGACATGCTTAATACGTTGCTTATAGATTATCAAAATTTTGAAAAATCAGCTGGTTCCATTGGTCCTTTTCAGGATGATTAAGATTAGCAGACTGGTGTTTCTATAATTTGCTTATCCAAATATTTTAGTTTTTTATGTATTAAGGATAGGTCCCTTTATTTTAGTGTTTTCTCAACTTAACATTTACATTTGTCAAAATTAAAAATATATAAAAATTGAAGGAGGGGGCCGGGAGAGATAGCACAGCGGCATTTGCCTTCAAGCAGCTGATCCAGAACCGGTTGGTTCGAATCCCAGTGTTCCATATGGTCCCCCTTGCCTGCCAGGAGCTATTTCTGAGCAGATAGCCAGGAGTAACCCCTGAGGGATATAGTTATAAAAGGGGGAGGTTTGTAAAAAAAAAAAAAAAAATTAGTCTTTTCCCCATTTCCTATTCCTTTTGGGTAACTTCATTCAACTCCATTTACTGACTTTGAGGTCTTTCTCTACACCTTTAATGAATATTATTACTCTTTATTCACCTTGAGTAATGCATGAAGCACATGTATTGTGTACTTATTTAGAATTCATTTATGGATTTTTAACTTTTCTGTTTTTAATTTTATATAAGAAGTTGACTCACTGATTGGCACACAACTTTAGTGAAAGGTTTAAGTTTTAATACACAACAAGTCTAGACATAAATAGAAATTTTCTAATACAGGAGCTTTCAGAGGTTATTATTTCTTTGCTTTTTCCCTCTCACTGACCTTGGATATTTTCCAAGAATTGAATATAAGATTGTAAAGGAAAGGGGTTTGCTAATTACTGCATTTGCTAATGATTGTAATATATGAGTATTACAAAACACTCATGCTTTATTTATTTTTGAATTTTTAAAAATTAAGTCACTGTGAGATCTAAAGTCATTTATAATTGAGTTCCAGTCATACAGTGTTCTGACACCCACTCCTTCACCACTGCACTTGTGCTTTGAATTGAGAATGATCTGCTTTTACAGGCATTCTCTCCAGTTTGTAGTACTTGTTCCTAACTCGCTCCTTTTGGAACCCCACCTTCCCCCGTTCATATGCTCCCAGTGTTTTGTCTACCTGACATACTACTGGAAAGGAATGCTGTGCCTGCCCTTTGCCTTACAGAAGAATTTTAGATATGTGTTCTCCAAGCAGTTCTACTCTTAGCTATCACAGATATTTGGAGTGTGCTAGTCCTTTAAAAAAAAAAAAAGCCCTTTGCCCTGGAAAGTCACTTCTTCCACCATTGAACTGGTGCTCAAAATATCTCTGTTGCATAGCACCCTAACACTTCCTGCAAAATACCATGAAACATTCCCACCCTCCACCCAACTTTGACTTTTGGCATCACTATTATTTGTAGAGTACAAGTAAGAAAGATTTTCAGAGAATTTACTCTGATTGTGAATCCACTAAGTGTATGGAGAAGAAATCAGCATTGTACCCCCGTAAAAAGTAAAGAGAAAAAAATAATGAAAGGTGATGGAGATTTTTGTGTTTTTGTCCTATCTCCTACGGTAATGAGGGAAACTAACAACTATGTAGATAGAAAAGATATTAAGGGCCAGCGAGAAAGTCCAGGGGTTAAGGCACTTGTCTTTCACAAGCCCAACCCTGGTTCAGTCTGTAGTATCACATATGGTCCCCAAAGCACTACCTGGAGTGATCCCTGAGCACAGTTGGTACTGCACAACTCCCCTCTCCAAAAACAGGCAACAATCATTTCTACATCTTTCTATCTTGAGAACCTTGGCTGAGGACATTTCCCTTGGGTTAAGTTAGCTGTACAGGGCCCCATGAGCAAGCACAGGCTTTGCAGTGCAGGAGGCACTTTGATGCCTGGACCACTGCTGGAAGTAACCCTCAAGAGCTGCCAGGAGTGGCCCAGAATCCAAACATTCAAAGAATAGTTTTAACGATTATTTTTCTTTTTAAAGGACTTATAAGGGCCGGTGTGGTAGCTCCAATGTAGAGCTTGTACCTTACATAAATGAGAAACTGGGCCTAGTCGCTAGCACAAGATGGGTGGGGTTTACAAGCTAGATGATATTTGGGCTTAATGGTCAGAACATACCAAATCAAAACATGATGAGTAACATGCTTCTTTGGGATTCAGTTGTCAGCTTGACAGTCCATTCATTTGTATATATTCTCTGCCTAAATGTTTACTTTTTAAATGTTTCTAAATCATCTTATTGCAAACTTTTTAGAGAATAAGCACTCAGTTTTTCTTTTAAGTGAAATCTTAGAGTTCAAAATTAGTGTGTTAGGATGCTGTACGGTGAAATAATTTTTGATGTAGGGGGAAAACAAAATAGAATTGAAGTATTACCCTACTTGATCGCAGGATGGGTGGGACAGCTCAGAGAGGAGCTGGAAACTCACAACTTAAAAATTCCTTGTTTGTTTGGGGCCAGAGTGGTGGTTCAGCAGTAGGGCATTTGCCTTGCATGGGGCTGACCTAGAATAGACCTTGGCTCTATTCCCCGGCGTCCCAAATGGTCCCCAAGCCAGGAGTAACCCCTGAGCATCACTGGATGTAACCCAAAAACCAAAAAAATAAAACAAAATAAAATTCTTGGCTTGTGGACTGGAAAGATAGAACTTAAGAGGTAGGGAACAAGCTTAACATGTGAAAAAGAACATGAATGCAGGACCCAGCACATTAGCCCCTCCCCGACTCCTAGCCCTGTACCACTAGGTATAGCCCTGGGAGCCCCCAATGCCTTATGGGCATCCTCTTCCCTGCAACCTCCCCCTAATTCCTAGGTATACCATCTAAAAAATGCTAGTGGAAGGACAGGTGTTGGACATTGTATGACTGAAACTCAATCATGAACAACTTTGTAACTGTGTATCACGTGGTAATTCAATTAAAATTGTTAATTTAAAAAATAAATTCAGGGCCCGGAGAGGTAGCACAGCGGTGTTTGCCTTGCAAGCAGCTGATCCAGGACCAAAGGTGGTTGGTTCGAATCCCTCCCCCGTGCCTGCCAGGAGCTATTTCTGAGCAGACAGCCAGGAGTAACCCCTGAGCACTGCTGGGTGTGGCCCAAAAACCAAATAAACAAAAAAATGAATTCAGAAAACGAGGATAGGCAGAGAACACCACTGATGTAATCTCAGGGACCCATCAGGCCCTTAAAAATATGACCTGTTGGCATCTTAGATGAGACTCTTAGATGAGGCTCTGAGAAAGTAACAAGAAACAGTAACTTTGGGCACATGCCCAAGTGACTCCCATTGTCTGTCTCATTAACTTTGCTTCCTCATGATGACTTCTTGGAATAGTTGATGTCCTCCTTTTGCATGATGTAATACTGTGGTTTGTGCATTCGAAATGTTTTCTGCTACCACAGAAAAATTAAGAGCTTCCAGAAGTTGCTTTATCCCCAGGGTGTTGTCCAGGGAGCAATTTCATCAACAGTAGCCATGTCCAGGCATGAAGGGTCCGCCTTGAAGGCATCTGTGAATGAAGAGAGTGCCTGCATCCCCTCTAATTCTGGGACTGGGACTGGAACTGGCTGAGGGGGTGGGGGTTGTGCTGGGATGTGGTGGGTTTCCCTGTGGCCACCAGGGTGCCTAGAGAATGAGGAGGAGCTCCACTAGAGAGGAATCCAGAGAGAAGCCCTCATTAGGCCCACTGCTAGTGCTGTGTTCCTCACACCTCCTCTAGCCTCCTGCCTGTTTCCTCAGCTATGAAGTAGAGAGGCCTTTTCATTTGTGAACCAGTCTGTTGACTCCTGAGCCTGTGAGTGGGCGTTCCTGTTTCTCCAGTGATTGTTGAAGGCTGTCCACACACTTAAGTAGTAGAGCCACCTCCCTGGTCCCCAAGTTGGGTGCTTAGGATAGCAGGTGATGGGAAGTGTGGAGTGTGTTGCATTGCTGTTTTTGTGTTTTTGGTGGCTTTCCTAGTTCCCACTGGCTCCATTGGCATTACAAAATGCCATCTTCAGACACTGGTGCCATTTTCTTCCTCCAGGATAGGATTTGGAATGGGTGATTTCTTTTGCTCCACTTCTCCTCACTTGCACTTTGTCCTGTGTTTTCAGGTGAAGCCGGCCGAGCAGGGCCAAGCAGAGAGCAGCGCCGGCCGCCGCCATGCCGTTCCCCTTTGGGAAGTCTCACAAGTCTCCCGCGGACATTGTGAAGAACCTCAAGGAGAGCATGGCTGTGCTGGAGAAGCAAGACATCTCCGACAAGAAGGCAGAAAAGGTAGCACTGGGCCTGGTTTTCTCTTTCCAGGTTTAGATCATGAGCAAATGCCATATTTGCTTGAATTGGGATACTATGCCAACTAATGGTTAATTTCAAAATAACAAATCCCAATCCAGCTCTCTCTGAGGCTTTTTTGTTTTTGTTTTGGGGGAAGGGGGGCCACACCCGGCAGTGCTCAGGGGTTACTCCTGGCTATCTGCTCAGAAATAGTTCCTGGCAGGCACGGGGACCATATGGGACGCCAGGATTTGAACCAACCACCTTTGGTCCTGGATCGGCTGCTTGCATGGCAAACACCCCTGTGCTGTCTCTCCGGCCCCATATTTTTTTCCCCTCTGAGGCTTTTTAAACAGAGCCCAGGTTCTCTTCTGAGCTATTGTCTAACAGATGCACCTGTAACTCTTTCTCAGGCTTTTTTTTGTTGTTTTTGTTTTGTTTTGGGGCCACACCCAACAAAGCTCGGGAATTACTCCTGGCTCTGGCAGGTTCAAGGAACCATTTGGGATGCCATATACCATATGCCATATCTTTTTTGTGGTCCTTCTAGAAGCTTACATGATACCTCTTCCAAAACATCTTCCTGGCCTTAATACCCTCCTTGGCCCCTCTCATCTTCCTCTTCATCATTCTTCTCCTATAGTCATCAGACATGGCCTGTGCTCATCAAGAGTAATCAAAGCAGGTGATGATGTGGTTTCAAATACTTTAGTCTTCTCCACCTCTACCTTCTTCACCCTCTTTTGCTTTGTTTGCTTTTTACCCACACACAGCAGTTCTTCAGACTTATTTCTTTTTTTTTTTTTTTTTTTTGGTTTTTGGGCCACACCCAGCTGTGCTCAGGGGTTACTCCTGGCTGTCTGCTCAGAAATAGCTCCTGGCAGGCTGGGGGACCATATGGGACACCGGGATTTGAACCAACCACCTTTGGTCCTGGATCGGCTACTTGCAAGGCAAACGCCGCTGTGCTATCAGACTTATTTCTAACACTTGTGCTCAGTAATCAATCCTGAGGGACTTAGCCCTCTCTCCATTCATCTTTCAGAACCAAATTAGGATATTTTTTGTTACATGGCTTCCCAGATTCTCTCATTCCTGCCCCACTTTCATTCTTTTTGCTTGTTTGTTTGTTTGTTTGTTTGGTCGGTTGGTTTTGGTTTTGGTTTTTGGGCCACATGCAGCAATACTCCTGGCTCTGCACTCAAAAATCGCTCCTAGTAGGCTTGGAGACCGTATGGGATGCCAGGTACAGAACCCAGGTTGGCCGCATGCAAGGCAAATGCCCTACCACTGTGCTTTCCACTCTTTATTCTTTAAACCTAATCTTCCCCACCCCACCCCCACAAAACCACCTCCTTTAGTTTCCGATGACTCTGAGAATCCCTGAGATCTTTGACTTATCTCTTGTTTCTAGACCGGCACATTCCGAAATGATTCCCATGGGCCCGTGTCTGCTTTTTTATTGAGTGAGCATTTATTTAGATGAAATTTTCCACCGTTTTATTTTAGGAGGTTTTTTTTTTTCCCCTTTGGATTTAAGATTAGACTACTTAATTGCTTCTATCTTCTTTAGTCTAAGACTGATTTGACATTGTTTCTACAAGGAAAAGACATGCATATTCATGGGATTAATATTTGTAATAGCCAGTGATTGAGCTATTGGACATAGGCTTTCATTAGTAAAATTATCTGTAATGCAGTTTTACTTTAGATTTCTTCATGGAAATGCTAGACAGTTTCTTGTGTGCATATAGTATTTGATGCAGATAAATGTTAATATGATTTAAGCTTCATTATAGGATGTCTAGATTAACAGAACACATTTGAATTCCCATTTCTATTTTTGTATTCACTCTGCTGGCATGTTAATTTGACTGAAATATTTATTTTTGTTTTATTTCAGGGCTATATCCGCTGTTATTCAGGGCTTACTTCTGCCTCTGTGTTCAGGGATCACTCTTGGCAGTGTTCAGGGGACCATATACAGTGCCCAAGATTGAAGCAGGATTAGCAAGGTGCAGGCCAAGCACCCTACCCACTATGCTCTTTGGCCTCATGCTGAAGTAAAGATACTCTAGTTTTATGCAGATATACTTGGAACAGGGAGAAATAAATATTTTAATAGTTTCTCAGATAGTTTTATTTTTAATTAATAATTAATAATTTTTATTTTTAATTAATACCACATTAAACTCAACAGTTCATACTATTTTGGCCTGAAACTGCATGGTTGAATTTCCCAGACTCTGCAGTGTGAAAGGCCTCTTTACCCATGCAAGATTTGTAACATGACGCGTTGATCTTTAGTTTTGGATTACTGTCTTAAATGTTCAGTCTGAATGTTGACATACTTTACACCTTGACATTTAAAATATTGTTTTATCAGTGAGCTTCCATGTTTTGGGACATTGGATTTTTTCTGTATTCAAAACTGAAAATTTTGACAACAAATGTGTTGCTTGTTTTCCTTAAGAAAACAGATTGGTTTTAAGAAAGTGAATTAGATTTCTGAGACAATGTCTGCCAGAATCCGTTGCATGAACAGTGTAGTAGCTTTTCTTTATTTGTCCCTTTCCAGACATCACAGCAATGTGGCCATGGGTATGGGTGGCACCCCCCGTTATTCTGCTAGCGGCTTCACACATGCCCTACCTGCTTTAGATCACAGAGCTATCTTCTGGGTCTCAGCTTTTCTTCCAAGTAAAAACAATGTTCCATTAAAAACTGGCATGTTGTGATCCTAACCCCAACCATCAGACATATTCTTTTCCTTCAGTCATACTTCAGTAAGGAACAGAAGGTGCTTTCCCTCATACTTTCTATTTATTGCATCAACTGTAAGAAAGGTGTATGGACTCAAAGGTCACGATTTATTTTTGGCAAGCTTCTGAAATAATTTATTTTTGTGCTTTGAAGAAAGGGCACATTCTGGGTGCCAGGAGTTGTTCCAAAATCATAAACAGGCAATATTTTTTGCTCCCTACTCGCTAAATAGAAGCCAACTGCTAACCTTTGATAGATACAGACTCCTCCACTTCTGCTAAGAGCACCTACTACTGAACATGATGCTTATCGCTGACTACTTCTCAGCTTTAAGTTTCTCTGATCTGTTTGTATCTATAAATGCAGCTTCTGCAAACAGGTCTGAAATCGATTCGAGACACAATAATAGGACATAGTATAGGCTGAAGCAAAAAAGTGAACAGGTAACTCCTTTAATATCTCCTTACTAGTGTATCTTGACATTGGTAGAGGCTAATATTTTATTTGTTGATTTCTAATTTAAGCACCCTGTTACAAAATTGCTCGTTGTTGGATTTCATTCATGTAATGTACACCATCCTTCACTAGTGCACCCACTCCTTCTGCTAACATTGATGGAAGCTGATGTTTTGGACAGGAGTCTGAATGATACACTTCTCCAGCTACAGAGTTCAGTTTCTAACTCATATCTTTCTTTCTAATACCCAACCTTTAAAAAAAAAAAAAAAGGACATTCTTTGATGCTTCCTCAAAACATGAAGTGAAACTGGCCTTCTCTCCCCTCCCCCTGCTCCACCTCCCCAGTAATTGAAAATATGGTGATAAAGATTGCTATAGTGACTGGGACACTTTGATTTGGTTTAAGAAGACAATGCGTTGGTGTCAACGAAAAAACAGATTTGACGTCAGTGACCCTTTTGGAGCGGGGGTCCTCCATTCTCTCTTCAGCCTGTGATGCTCCTGGGGGTCACACAGCCGGTTGCAGAGCTTGCCCACATGCTCACCAGTTTTACACTTCCTGGCCATGGTGCTTACACCTCTATTTAGTTGTGGCTGGAGTCACACCCTGCTGTGGCACTGACAACCCTGGCTGCAGTGGAGCCAGGGATCGCAGTCAGCAGAGTTGCCAGGCTCCGACAGGAGCTACTGCTGTTACTTGGTGCAGTGGGACCTGAGGTTTGAACCTGTGACCTGATATTTGTTAGATGGGTGCTCTCAGCAATGTGCTTGCTACTCATGTAGTCCTGAGAGAGCCCAGGACGCTCATGCTCTTGGAACATGCTGTACTGATGGTGGACACCTGTGGATGTGGGTAAAAGTATTAGATGAGTATTACAGGGGTATTTCACTTAAGAGGCAGCATTGCAGATGAGTGCTTCTCATCTAATACATTTGGGCTCTGCTTGGGTTCATAATAACTACTTAATTGTTTCAGGGATATTGATATCCTCCAAGGGTATTTTTTGTGATGTCCAGAGTCTTTTTTTTATGGCAGGAGTTACTTCAGGTTATTAGAGACCAGAGATGCTGCTAAAGCTGGGGGGAGAACTTCTGATAGTTATACTGAGGTTGGAATCCTACTTTAGATCTCAGCAAAACTTGACTTCGGATAAGCACGGGAAAGGAAAATGGTTCAAGTTTATATAACACTTTATCAGGGGAAAGAGGTAACAGACGAGTGATTACAGAATAACAGATTCCTTCCCCTCGCCTCTTGAAACATAAGAATTAAGACTAGAGAGAAAATCCTAAAATTTCTTAGTCTCTTTCTTAATGAGATACAAAGGGAAATAGTACTGAGGGAACTGAGACTGAAAGAATGGCAGGATGTGAGACAGACCAATAGTATAGCAGAGAAGGCACTTGCCTAGCATGTAACTGGACCCAGGTTCAATCCTCAGCATCCCATATGGTACTCCTAGCCTACCAGAAGTAATTTCCTGAGTTCAGAGCCAGGAGTAACCCCTGAGTAATACCAAAGTAATACCAAAATAAAACAAACAAGATTGGCAGGGTTAGAGCCAAATGTGAGTTAAAATGAAAATAACTTAGATAACAGACCTTAGATCGAAAACCTTAAGGTAGTCCTGTGAAAACCTGCTGCTTGCTCTGCTTTCTTGGCATTATTCTGGAAATTATAGCCAACATCTGAAATATTAGGCTTAGAAATATGAAGACAGCTTTCCAAAGGGCTGGAGCTGTATACAGGAAGCCTGGGTTTGATCCCAGTTCTTAATGTCTCCAACCATCCAGTCCCAACCTGAGATTAGCCCAGGAGCATCACCAAATTTTTGTTCTGCAGCTATTATAAGAAGAAAATTACAGTGTTGAGACATCCTGTCTTTATCAAACAAGAGAGTCAAGATAAAACTGAGCTTACAAAAACAGCTAAATGAATAGGGAAGTATGGTCCCTAAATACCAGTAATTATTACCTAGCGGGGAAAAATACTTAGTTTATAATTGCAACACAGAAATTTCACATATGGAAATATATAAAACTTGAATGAACTGTAAAATCTATTTAAAGGTACAAATGAATAGTTGGTACTTGTCAGGTGGAGTTTTGTTAAAACTCTCTGAAAGGGGTCCAAAGAGATAGCACAGTAGTAGGGTATTTGCCTTGAAAGCAGCTGACCCAGGACCAAAGTGGTTTGAATCCCAGCATCTCATATGGTCCCCCATGCCTGCCAGGAGCGATTTCTGAGCACAGAACCAGGAGTAACCTCTGAGTGCCACCGTGTGTGGCCCAAAAACAAAAAAAAAAACCTGAAAGAAATTTTTATCTTTGGGGCACCCAGTGATGCTTTTGGTAGCAGACATACCCACTACTCCTAGCATTGCTCTTAGTTCATGTAGTGCCAGGGATTGAACCTGAGGCCTCTGACATGCAAAGCCTATGCTCAACCCATTAAACACATCTTTCTCCAGGCCCATCAGAGTTGTTTTAACTTCCTACTTTCAGGAAGTACAATTCAGTGCCCCACCTTCTGTGGATATCCCTGTTGGGATGGCGTGAACTGAGGTCTCTTATTGGGATGCAGTTCTCCGGAGATTGTACACTGCTGAGGCACCCTGGGGTCTTTGGAGGCTGGGCCTGCAGCTCACACTTATGAAGCAGACTTTATTCAGATCACAACAGGATCTTTCTGTAGCATGACAACAAATGATTCTGAAGTTCCAGAAGAATACAGCATAAGCCACAAAATCGGGCCAGATTTAAGGAATATACATCTACTTTGTTTTGAAGCAAGATACATCTTAAATATCTTTTAACCTCACCCTCATGGTTCATGGAGCTTCATCCTTTCAGGTCTGTAGACCAAAAGTCGGGATGAGTGGGATCAGGCATCTCAGACCCAGAAGCACGTCGATGTAGTTGACACTTTTTCTGAAAACTGGAAATGACCAAGCCAGAGTCTAGCTATTTCTCTCTACTATCCATTATAGTCTGAGCTACCATTGCCTCTGCTCCAGGTCACCACTTTGGCTCTCCAGCAACTATAGCAATGCTTTCAAAACACATGTCAAACATTTTCCTTGGAGTCAGAGTCCTTACAAGAGCCTGAATAAAACTGTGGATTTGATCCTACATAGGACATTCTGTAAGGTCCATCACTAGGAATATTTCTTTTTATTTTTCGTTTTTTTTTTGTTTGTTTGTTTTTTGGTTTTTGGGCCACACCCAGTGACGCTCAGGGGTTACTCCTGGCTATGCGCTCAGAAGTTGCTCCTGGCAGACACGGGGGACCATATGGGAACCGGGGGATCGAACCGTGGTCCGTCCTAGGCTAGCAGGCAAGGCAGCAGGCACCTTACCTCCTGCGCCACCTCCCGGTTCCCTATTTTTAATTTTTACAGTTATTTTGTAAAGTAATTAAAGCCATGTATGGGCTGCACAGTTTTGAGACTTGCCTTTTGACTTAAATACAGGCAGACTCTGGCTGTCAGGTCCATGACCTTCACCGATCCATTCTTCCAGATTCCTCCATTTTCCTTGGGGACTTCAGTGAGACACCAGCATTTATGCCTATTCCCCTGACCTCTGTTTGGCTTACTTATCACCTTCACGGGGGTGCCTTTTTTCCACCCCTTATTTTCTTTTTTGGGGGGGGGCGGGGGGAGCCCACACCTGGCAGTGCTCAGGAGTTACTCCTGGCTGTCTGCTCAGAAATAGCTCCTGGCAGGCATGGGGGACCATATGGGACACCGGGATTCAAACCAACCACCTTTGGTCCTGGATTGGCTGCTTGCAAGGCAAACGCTGCTGTGCTATCTCTCCAGGCCCTCCATCCCCTATTTTCAATGCAGCCCTGCCTGTGGTCTTCCTGACGTGCTTCGTTTTTCTCTGTAGCATTTACCATCTTTGGTACCATTTCTCCCCCGTAGAGTAACAGGTCTTCCAGAGGCAGAGCTCAGTAACTGCACTATTGCTCTTCATGGCATCCCTGGGGGTCTTCTGTTCAGTGTCAGGTGCCTGATGGTGAGCAATGGGATGATTGAGCTGGTGAATCACTGCACTTGTAGTCAGGGTTCAGTGAAGACTACAGAATGCTGTCCTTGACTGTCTGGCTTTTATTGCCTCTGATTCTTAGCAAATAGCATGAATGACAAAGCTTATAAGGGTCACAAACTGTGGAGGACTGAACCTGACCCATAGGATGACAGGTCATTTAACTAGAGGGTGGATCTGGGGTAGGAGAACATGCTATTTATTTTAGCTGTGAAATGTACTCAGAATAAAATTGTGGCATTGAATACTGTCACAGCATATCATCCCTGAGCACAGAGCCAGGTGGGGCAGCTAAGCACTACCAGGGATTGCCCCCCAACCCCCACTGCAACAAACAACAAAAAAGGAATAGATTGGATGAATATATAGCAAGACAATGTTTCAAATGTATATCATTGATAGCATTATTATAATTGATGTAATATAAAATAGGACTGAAAGAAGTACAGAATGCAACTAATTTTGGTTCGAGTCCCTGGACTACCAGGAGTGATCTGTGAGCACAATGCCCAGAGTAATTAATAAGTAAGCTCTGAATATCATTGAATGTGTCCCATCTCAAATCCATAAGAAAAGTAATGATATTAAATATATATGGCCTAAATGCCCTAGTTATAAGGTAGAAATTGTTCTATTAAATGGAAAGGCCCTAATACCGTATACCTACTTAAAAAATGTACTTTGAGGCAAAGCGATAGCATAGCAGGTACAACCTTTGACTTACAAACCTGGGTTCAATTTCCAGGGTTCCTGGCATCCCATATGGTCCCCGAGTCTGCCAGGAGTAACCCCTTAGTACAGCTGAGTGTGTCCCAAAAATCAGACAAATTAATTTTAGAGAAAGAATATCAGTAACAAAATTATGTAATAATAGTAGGAACCAACTAGTTCAAAACACATAGTCATATATATATGTCTGTGTACTTCTAGTAGGATTTTGAAATAAAGCTAAAACTGATAAAAAAATGTTTGGAGAAACTATCAAATCCATAGTTAAAGTTGGATTTGAGTAAACCAATCACAAAAGTTAATAGGACAAAGAGACAAAATGTCAGTCAGGATCTTGTTATTGTTGGCTTGTCCTTGATTTGCATATTCTTCAGGAATCTGTAAATTCCTGAAGAATATATAACCAAAGAGGGTCAGATTCGAATCTCTGTGCAAAAGTCATTGGCACCACCCCACCACCAAAGTTCCAGAGCCATTGCCACTAAGAGTCCTGCTCACTCTCCCACATGCCTCACTCTTTTTCCCTTTGGAATGAGCATAGTTTTTACTGTGCCTATGTGTTAGTTTTGTGATTTTTGCCAGTTTATTTACATTAGTATTTCAATAAACATGAGTGAAGTGCTCTAATATTTTTCTCCCTTTATTTGGCTCCATCTAATTTCCATTGATTGTGTTCCAAAGGTATGATTTCTTTCTTTTTAATCAGTCAGGATTTTCTAGGAGCCCAGGATGAAAAGAACAAACTTATATCTCATGACCTGTGACAACAGTGGAATTAAAATGTCAATAACAAAACTCTGGGGAAAATTATAGAACACTTGGAAACTAAACTAGAAAATTATTTAAGTGGAATAAAGATGAAAGCACAGGGGCCAGAGTAATAGTGTAGTGGATAAAGCAATTACCTTGAAAACAGCCGAACTAGATTTGATTCCCAGTACCCCATATGGTCCCCTCACTATTAGGTGTAATTCTGATAGCACTTGGTCTCCACTGTTACAATGGCACAATGTATACAGCGCTGATATAAGTGTGCAACCCCCAGCTCAACAGCATGGAAGGGAAGAGGAATTTTTTATATAGGAATCCAAAAGACAAAACAACTTTGAACAAAGGAAAATTGGGCTTAAACTACTTGATTGAAAGAATTACAAAAATGCAATAATCTACCTAATATGTTACCAGCATATAAATTTCCTTTGTTCAAAGGAAAATTGGGCTTAAACTACTTGATTGAAAGAATTACAAAAATGCAATAATCTACCTAATATGTTACCAGCATATAAATTGACATGAGCCAGTAGACTCTAGCCATCTTCCTCACTCTCCCCAAAACATACACAAAATGTATAGATGTTGATTTTGCTTTTTGTGTTTACGGTGCCTCGGAACCGTAAGAAACAAGAACGTCAGATTAGCATTTGAAGTTAACAAGGGAGTTACAGAATAATTCTCTGATGAAATGTGTTTTATATCTGTTAAAAGGACCCATGTAGGAAGCAGTGTAGAGCCATTGGAACTTCAGGTGGAAATAGAGGGTGCACACTGCTCTGGAAGAGCTCTAGCTATTCTAGCCAAAGGAATAAGAAATTAGAGCCAGAGCAGTGATATAGTGGGCAGGGCATTTGCCTTGCATGTAACTGACCTGGGTTTGATCGTGGCATCCTGACTGGTTCCCTTGATCCACCAACAGTGGTCCCTAAGCAGTCAGGAGTAATCTCTGAGTGCTGCTGGTTGTGGCCCATAAACAATAAAATTTAAGAAATCTATCTGCAAAAACTGGTTCACAACTGGCAGTTTGATTTGCTATCATTCAAAATAAGAAATAGGGGCCAGAGCAATAACATAGTAGATAGGGTGTTTGTCTTGCATGCAGCTGACCTGGTTTCAATCCCCAACATCTCATGTGGTCTCCTGAGCTAGGAATAGTTTCTGAACACAGAGCCAGAGTAACCCCTGAGTGTCACTGGATGTGGTCCATTCACTGAGTGGAAAACTATTTAATTTGCTAGGGGCCTGAGTGGTGGCACAGCAGTAGTGTATTTGCCATGCACGCACTGGACCAAGCCCCCTCCCCCATATAGTTCCCCAAACCAGGAGCAATTTCTGAGTGCATAGCCAGGAGTAACCCCTGAGTATCACTGGGTGTGGCCCAATAACAAAGGAAAAAAATTTTACTCTGGGCCAGGACATGACTGAATCTCAAAGCAATTGTAGTGACAGAAGATGGATTTAAAACAGTATATAATGGGGCCAGTGAGGTGGTGCTAGAGGTAAAGTGTCTGCCTAGCAAGCGCTAGCCAAGGAAGGGCCACGGTTTGATCCCCCGGCGTCCTATATGGTCCCCCAAGCCAGGGGTGATTTCTGAGCACTTAGCCAGGAGTAACCCCTGAGCACCAAACAGGTGTGGCCCAAAAAAACAAAAATAAAAGTAAAACAGTATATAATGTATGATTCTATATAAAAGTCTAGAACGAGGGCCGGAGATAGCACAGCGGGAGGGCATTTGCTTTGCACGCAGCCAATCCAGGATGGACCGTAGTTCAAATTCCAGCATCCCATATGGTCCCTCAAGCATGCCAGGAGCACCTCTGAGCACAGAGTAGCCCCTGAGCACTGCTGGGTGTGCCCCCCCCCCCCCCCCCCCCAAAAAAGCCCACCTCTAGAAAGAGATACTAATCTCTAAAATAACTGAAGTTTTATGGTTGTTTTAGAGTTTCTAAAGGGGTGGAGGATTGAGGAATTCTGGAGGTGATACTTTCTTTATAGTTTTGTGAACGTCTATGTTGAGTCCACACTAACCAAATGGTACACTTTAATATGTAGTTTTGTTATAATTATAATGCAATAAAGAATAAGGAAAGACTTTGTACAGGCTAAGAAGTGATATAGAAACCACATTTATACTTATACCCTGAGAATAATAAATAATAATGCTCCCGAGAGATTACTGAAAGCCTAGATTGCAGTAAGAAGTATGTGCTTAAGAGCAAAGTGATCCTCTGTGTAGATCCTCTGCTGCATGTAGGCAAGTTCATACTTGAGGATAGAGAAAAACTAGAATTAATTGGGAGAGGAGTGACAGTATTGCAGAGAAATTCAAAACTGCCTTGGGGGTAATAGTTGAATGAAGCCGGGATGGAAGGAAGTTACAGAAGGGATAAAATTTGAGCTGTGTGCTTGTGTAGGCTGAGAAGCCTGAAAGCACTTAATCAGTGTTTTTAGAAACTCATCTAGCATAAAAAAGAAAAGAGAGGCTTCCAGATATTGGCAGGACATAGGATTAAGATCTGTGAGTGGAGTAAAAAGTTGACTTTTATCTTTTTGTTAAGAAAATAATAGGAAGAAGTTGACTTCCTCAGCAGGAATGTGTTTCCTGTCTCAGGATGGATTTATATTGACATGGATTTGGTGACCTTTCTGGTATTCTAGAAAGTGTTCAAGTCATGTCTAGTGACACATCCTTCAACTGTACGATAAAGATGATTTCCGATGATTCTCATGATGTAAATGAAGAAAGCTGTTGTTTGTTGACACCCATTACAAAGAGTCAAGGATGTAATTCACTGCTAGTTCTGCCAACCTCACAATATGATTATGCCTGTTTTGTGTTTAATTCCTGTATTTCTGGGCTTATTTTTTAATCATTTTTTGTGTTATTACAGACAAAATAATATTTTTGAATATTTGTAATGTGTTGGTATTTTTACTTGTTTCAGTATGGTGATGATTGTAATATTGAAGACTGAGAGTTTGTTTAAAATAGAATTAGTCCTTTGGGAGCTATGCTAGTACATCTTTTAAAAAAGCATTTGCAGAGTGTGTTTCTATGTACTTTAGGAAAAAGTAGTTATCGTGTATCCTTATTTTTAGGTAGCTGGGGCCTCCAAGGAGTGGAATATGGGATAGGGGGTGGAATTCGTTCTTTAAATGCTAACAGCCACCACAGCTAGCCTGGTATGTAATGAGTATTGACACACTGTTGCCCATTGCATGCTGTAAAGAAGGTGAGGCTGCCCTGGTCAGCTTATATTTGGTTCCCTTCAGCACTCTGAATGTGTGTGTTCACAGCATTGAATAGCTATATTCATTCATTTCTTGAGAGGAATTAGTTGGCTGACATATTTAAGAGGAGGCAGGGAGGCGCCTTTTCATAGTGTAGCCATTTAGCAGTGACTCATGGTTACAGAACTTGTTTAGAGTAATCTTTGACACCAGAAAGTTAATAATAGTTTTTTTCTTAAGTCCATGATCTTTTAGCCTTGAATATATTCTTTAGTCATGTGTTTGTGTTTTTTTTTTTTTTATAGGAATTGATTTTATTTTTTTATTTGGTTTTATGGTCAGACTTAAGGGTCTATTCCTGGCTCTGTGCTTAGGGGTCAATCCTGTTGGTTCTTGGAGGACCATACACAGTTTCAGGGTTTGAACTGGGAATGGTTGGAATGGTTGCATGCCAGGCCACACACGTGTCATACTCTCGTATTATATTCAACACTGTGCACATATTTTTTAACTTAATACATGGTAACTTAATTGGCCTTGTCAAATATTTTTCAGCTTGCTTTTAGATTCTTTTTCACATTCTTTTTCTTCACTTAGAACTTTTTTCTTTTTCTTTTTTTCATTTTTCTTTTGGACCACATCAGGCAGTGCTCAGAACTTAATCCTGCCTGCATTTAGGGATCAGTCCTGCTGGGTTTTCAGAATCATATGTGGTGCTAAGGGTCAAACCCAGATTATCCAGTTGCAAGACAAGTGCCCTAACCTCTAACTATCTCTCTGACCCCTAAGAACTCTTCAGTCGAGTCATTTAGTAGATTTCCTCTTGGAGAAAGAGCTGATATTGAAAGTGATAAATATAGACTAACATTTATACTTAGGGAATTTGTTTAGGACAATTACTAAAATAACCTGAAGGAAAATATAAAAAAAAATTATATGATTTTAAGCCTTACCATACCCCCTGCCGAGACTGGGCTCTGAGGCATTTCTCAATAATAAAAACATTCATGTAAGTTATTAATAGATCTGATTATATAATATGATAAATAATAGCATGAGAAATTGTGCTTAACTGGCATCAAATGTTATAAATTTCTAAAAAATTAGAAACACTTATGAACAATGATTCCCATCTGAATTACATGGAATATTATTGGTGGTGAGCTTCTCTCTCTTTTTCCCTCTCTCTCTCTCTCTTTCTGTCTCTCTCTCTCTCTCTCTCTCTCTCTCGTTTGGTTTTTGGGTCACACCCGGTGATGCTCAGGGGGTTTACTCCTGGCTATGCGTTCAGAAATCACTCCTGGCTTGGGGGACCATATGGGATGCCAGGGGATCAAACCATGGTTCATCCTAGGCTAGCGCGGGCAAGGCACATTCCTTACTGCTTGCACCACCGCTCCAGTTCTGGTGGTGAGTTTCTTTGTTTTTATTTAGTTTGCTTTTGGTTTTTGGACTCCTGGTGGTACTCAAGAGTCTGTACGAGTACCAGAGTGATGATAACACAGCAGGTTAGGCATTTGCCTAGCACACTGCCAACCCAGATTAGAGCCTCGGTATCCCATATTCCTCCAAGCCTGTCAGAAGTGATTTCTGAGTGCAGAGCCAGGAATAACCCCTGAATGCCGCCAGGTATGGCCTCAAAACAAAAGGCAAAAACAAAAAAGAAAACATTATACCAGGGAAGGGACTGGGGACTCCTGCATATAAAGCATGTATTCAGCCCTTTGAGCTGTCTCTAACCCCTAAGTCATGCTTTCCTACTCTGAATTTCACAATTGTGTGTTTTTTTTTCTGGTCACACCCGTAGTGTTTAGGGGTTACTCCTGGCTCTGTGCTCAGAAATCACTCCTGGCAGGCAGGAGGGATCATACGGGATGCCCGGGATTGGAGCCACTTATCTCCTTGGATAGGTTGCTTGCAAGGCAAACGCCCTACCGCTGTGCTATCTTTCCAGCCCCTGAATTTCAATTGTATAGTTGTTGGCAAGACAGTTTTAAACTGCAAAAGATGACAATGGCGGCACTGGGGCAATATGGTACAATGTGTAGAGCATTTGCCTGTTACCTGGCCAACCTCATAGTCCCCTGAGCCCACCAGGAATGATCCCTGAGTGCAGAGCCAGGAGTAACCCCTGACCACTGCTGGGTGTGGCACAACAACAAAACAACAAAAAGACAATGGAAAGGATTAGCGTCACCCTTTTAGGAGGTTCTAGACTTGACTACAGGCATTTTAGTGTCCTTTTATATTGGGCAGGTAGTTAAACATGGATCAAATTTTGGATCAAACTACCCTGAGGAGTTTATAATGTAGTAGAGAAAACAGGCCTGTAACTAATACAGTATCGAGCTACTTGGGTGAAAACAGAATTCTATGGAAAACCAAAAGAATACAACAGTTACTCCCTCTGTAAGTGACACTTCCAAAGATAGCATGAAGTTTGAAGTGATATTTGAGCTGGGTTTCTATGAGTGAAAGAGAGTGAACCCAGCCCAAAGTATGTGTTATTCAGATAACAAGTTAAAAATGTAGGATAGAAATGGGGGAAACTGGAAGAGAGGAACTGAAGATGCCGTTACTGTTTTTGCTTTGTCTATTATTTCTAAGTGATTCTTCATAGAAAGTTGTTAAAAATTGAAAGTATACAGGAAAATTGTGGCTAAACACATTCCTACTCCTTTTGAAATATAAGGACCCAGCTAGGCTTGATTAGTGACCCACGTTGGCTTAATTAACATTAAGTATCTCTGTTAACTACAGTTGTCCCCCACTGGTGGATTGAGTCTGGTCTATAATAAAAAATATTCGCAGGGGAGAAGAGGTGGCTCTTGCTCTCTCTCACTGTGGCTCTCAGTCCATAAGGCTGGAAGCCCCATGACCACCCCCTGTTTTTCTCTTCTTATACCTGTTGGTTTCGTAATTATTTTTTAATGGGCCATACCCGGCGGCGCTCAGGGGTTGCTCCTGACTCTGTGCTCAGAAATTGATCCGGCAGGCACGGGGGATCATATGGGATGCCAGGATTTGAATAACCATCCTTCCTGGATCTGCTATGTGCAAGACAAATGAAACGTCGTACCACTGTGCTATCTCTCCAGCCCCAGTTTCTTAATTCTTGTGGCAAGTGGAGCCTTACCCACCCTCCAATTCTTTTGGTCATACCTGCCAGGACCTGAGATCTATAGGGGTGCTGTGATGGAATTATGGTCAGTTTTGTATAAAGCTAAAGCTTTGCCTGCTGTACTCTCGCTCCCACCCCAAGAAGTCCTCACCTTTCCTTCAGTGGTAGTGACATTTCACATACATATTGAGGGGGTTACATTGTGCATATGTACAATCTGCAGGCCTTGGTTCACATTTGACCAGTTGGTAAGTGGTATGTTACAATAGCACAATCCTCATTTCAGGTTTGAAAATGTGTTTGTGTGTGTGTCTGTCTGTCTATGGGTCTGTGTCTGTGTCTGTAGGAAAGACTTATAGAGGCTTATAGCCATTTGGTTTCTATATCCCTCTTTATCTTTCTTTAACTTAGTGGTACTGTCACCACTAATCACCTCCAAATCAGAAATGTATTACTGGAATTCTACAGTAAGAGCTGTTTTTTTAAGATTTTTTTTAATTGAGCATAATTCCCACAAATTCAATGCTAATGATTGCCTTCATTTCATTACATTGTATTCCATTCTGCAGCTGTATCCCAGTGTCTTTGACTACTTACTAATTGACAGGTACTTTTGCTAGTTCTGGGCACTTGAAAAAAATCTACTAGGAGTGTTTTGGTATTGATTTTATGTAATAAGTTCTTTTTCCGCTAAGAAATGCCCCAGAGTGCACAATTGTATATACCAGTTTTAATTAATGGAAACTGCCAAACTTTCTCAGCTACTAGAGTATTTTGTATTCCCACTACAGTAATTCAAAGTCTGAGAAAGGGGTAAGGGTGGTGGTGTAGTTGGGAAGATTGAAACAATGGCAGAAGGTGAACTTGGTGTGAGAACTCTGACAAAGAAAGCTTAAAAGGAGAATGCTACTCATCTAGATTCCTAAGGGAGACAGAGATAAGACGGCTGACAGTGAGTCACAGGTTCACTTCTCCTCTGACCGAACTTCTCCCCATGATTCAATACACTGTGACACAGATCTGCCCATTCCCTGGTTTTGTAAATAAAATTTCTAGGGTCTCACTCAAGGCCATCTACATATATGTGGTCAGTGACTGCCTTCTTGCTGCAGTGATAGACTGAGTCATTGTGAAAACTTTCAGCCCTCGAAACATTTCTGCCTACTGACCTAGAGTCCCTTTAGATTATAGTGAAGATTTTGGTTAGAACTATAAGGATAAGGAGACAGAGAGGGAGGGTTTTCTTTTAGTGTTACTGGCAGTATAAATCCATTTAATTTTTTACTTTAAGCCATACAATTTACAAAGCTGTTCATAGTAGAGTTTCAGGTACACAGTGCTCCAGCAATCCCTTTGCCAGTGTCATTTTCTCTCCAACAATGTCCCCAGATCACCTCCCAATTCCCAGACTGTTTCAAGTTTGATTATTGTAGGTTGGGTCTCATGCTTACATTGCTTTTGGCTCTATGGTTCAGATACAACATATAACTCTCTTCTACACCACACGTGCGTTCCACCTTCCCACGTAATTATTTGTAAAGCTTGCTTTAGTTTTCATCTTATGGATACACCATAATTTAACCTAATGAATCAAATGTCTTTTTTTTTTTTACTTTTTCCTGAGATACCAGAATTTGTAGTACTATTAGTTATACATTTTTATGCATACATCATTTTCACATCACCTATCATCAGTGTTCTCTTCCCTTCACAGATATCCTGAGGGTCCCTCTTATGTAAGTTCAGTGTTTTAAATTTCCAGTTCCAGTGACTTTGACTATTTGTTGTTCCTTTACTATATTTATTTCTTACATAATGAGAGTGTGTTTTTTTAATATTGTGATGGCCATGGCAGCTATACATATATTGATGATTCAAGCTAAACTGAAATTCCACAACATTATAAATCAGTGATGAGTTGAAAAGATGTTTTTAAAAAATTATATTTAGGGCCTGGGAGATAGCATGGAGGTAAGGCGTTTGCCTTTCATGCAAAAGGTCATCAGTTCGAATCCCGGTGGCCCATATGGTCCCCCGTGCCTGCCAGGAGCAATTTCTGAGCATGGAGCCAGGAGTAACTCCTGAGCACTACCGGGTGTGACCCCAAAAAAATTATATTTACATCTTCATTGTATGTATATAAATTTAAAAAAGTTAATAGTTGAACTGTTTTAAAATTAATATAAGGGAGGCTAGAGTACAAAGGGTAGGGAGTTTGTTTGCCTTAAATGTGCCTGATCCAGATTCAGTACCCCCAATATCCCATACAGTCCCGAGAGTACCACTGGAATAATTCAAGTGTAGAGCCAGAATAACCCCTGAATTTCACTGGGTATGGCCTAACCCATTCCCCAAGAATAAATAAGTATAGAATTTAATAAGTTAATTTATTAAATTAAATGGTAAACTCACTTGTTTTAAGAAAGAAGTAAAAGTAACTTGAGGGTCAAAACAATAGTACAATAGAATGAGCATTTGCTTTGACCGTGGCCAACTTCAGTTGGATCTCAGCACCCTGTATGGTCCTCTGAGCCCATCAGGGGTGATCCCTGAGGAAGAGCCAGGAGTACTAAGTATTGTTGGGTGTGCCCCAAAGCAAAAAATAAAAATAATAGGAAATAGATGAACCCTGAAGTTTTAATTTTTTTATATAATTAAAGAACTGTGATTTACAAAGCTATTGATAGTTGAGGTTTAAGTAGACAATATTTCTTTTTTATTATATATAATTTTTATTTTGTCCATATTGGCTTACATATCTTTCACAGTAGTATTTTAGGTACATAATGACATTGAATCAGGAATTTCCACCACCAAATTTGTCCTTCCTCCACCTCAGTTCCCATCCTACATCCCATTTCCCCCACCCTCACCCCTTGGGTGCTGGAGTAAGTGGTCCCCTCTGTGTCTAGCTTACTACATAGTGATCATTTATCTGTTTGGTCCTGGTACCCTCCCTTATTTCCCCCTCTATTTGAGAGGCAGAACTAGATAGTTCAGGCTCTGTGGTTTTGTTTGAAGAAGAGAAAAGCAATAAAGTGGGGTAAAAGTCAAATAAGCCGAAAAAGGGTGTAGTCCTTCTAGAGCAGGGATCCTCAAACGTTTTAAACGGGCCAGTTCACTGTCCCTCAGACCATTGGTGGGTCAGACTATAGTAAAAACAAAAATTATGAACAAATTCCTATGCACACTGCATACATCTTATTCTGATGTGAAGAAACAAAACGAGAACAATACAATATGTGGCCCGCGGGCCGTAGTTTGAGGACCACTGTTCTAGAGGCTCACAACCTCAGTTTGAGAGAGGACAGGAAAAAAATGAATTGAAATTCCACAACAATACAAAAAGAAATATCTAATAAATATCCAATGAGCACGACAGCACTGAAGGCAAGCACCACATAGTTGTCTCGGTCCTGAAATAGAACCATGCCAGAGCGTAAAAAGAAAGAGAAAGATGGGGCCCGGGAGATAGCATGGAGGTAAGGCGTTTGCCTTTCATGCAAAAGGTCATCGGTTCGAATCCTGGTGCCCCATCTGGTCCTCCGTGCCTGCCAGGAGCAATTTCAGAGCATGGAGCCAGGAGTAACCCCTGAGCACTGCCGGGTGTGACCCAAAAACCAAAAATAAATAAATAAATAAATAAATAAATAGATTTTAAAAAAAAAGGTTGGGGCCCGGGAGATAGCATGGAGGTAAGGCGTTTGCCTTTCATGCAAAAGGTCATCGGTTCGAATCCCGGTGCCCCATATGGTCCCCCGTGCCTGCCAGGAGCAATTTCTGAGCATGGAGCCAGGAGTAACCCCTGAGCACTGCCGGGTGTGACTCAAAAACCAAAAAGAAAAAAGATTATTTTGTGCCTTTTTTTTTTTTCCTTGCATAGGCATAGTAAATATTGGGGGCGTTAGAGAGGGAATTCCCTTGGCCTAGGACATATATAGGGTTTCTCCATCCTTGAAGTATAGTGTCATGGGATTGATTATAGACTCCTTGAAGCAGACAATATTTCAATACCAACCCCAGTATCAGTGTCAACTTCTCTCCACCAGTGTTACCATCTCCATCTAATCCCTTACCCTAACCACTTCACCTGCCACCTTGACAGGTACATTATAAAGTTTGGCTATTGCAGCTTAGATCTCATATTTTTAGTGTTGAGTCTGTGCTTTGAATTTCTTCTTGATCTATTTCCCCCTAAGCTCTGGGTCAGTAGTGATCTAATCATTTCTCCTTTACAATATTATATTTCACCATCTAGTTATTCTTTGAACTACAGATACCGTATTTGCCGGCGTATAAGATGACCCCCTAATTTTGCAGTAAAACATAGGCTTGGGCCTATATTCATTGTATCAGACAGAACGTTCATGTGCTGCACGTGCTGCATGTGTTCCTGTGCTCATATACTACAGTGAACCAATCATAACAAGCAAAGGTTCAAAGGTTATACTGACTCTGGCCAATCTGAGCAGGCTTTTTACAGTGTAGATTCTGGTCCAGAACATTGTCTAATTTGCATGCATAAAAAGCCTGCTTGGATTGACTGAGTTAGAGAGGCAGTCTGAGCAGATTTGCAGTGATTGGTGCAGAATCGAGTTGGAAAATTAGTTTTGTGGCAATATTCAGACAATTTTCGTCTAGCGGGATATTGAAACATTTTTCAGGATATACTCGGTGTATAAGATTACCCCCGATTTTCAGTTGACTTTTTTTTGTTTGTTTCAAAAGTCTTATATGCCGGAAAATATGGTAACTAAAATCATGCTATGTTTGTTTCTCTCCTGGCTTTCTTTTCTTTTCTCTTCTTTTTTTTTTGTTTTTTTGTTTTTTTTTGTTTTTCGGCCACACCCATTTGATGCTCGAATTACTCCTGGCTAAGTGCTCAGAAATTGCCCCTGGCTTGGGGAGACCATATGGGATGCCGGGGGATCAAACCGCGATCCTTCCTTGGCTAGCGCTTGCAAGGCAGACACCTTACCTCTAGCACCACCTCGCTGGCCCCTCTCCTGGCTTTCTTAACTCAGCATAATAACTTTCAATTCCAGAAAGGTTGTAACAAATTTCATGATTTCATAGTTGCTTACAGCACATAGTATTTTCATAATACATTCATCTGTCATTGGACACCTAGATTGATTCCATATCTTAGCTATTGTGTAGCAGTGAATAATGGTGTGCATATAGCCTTTTGAATAATGTTTTTTATGTTTTATGGTTTTTGGGGGGTGGGTAGATGCCCAACATTAGAATAGCTAGTTGTATATGACAGCTCAATTTTACTCGTTTACTGAGTACTCTGTACTATTTTCCACAAGGGTTGAACCAGACAAAATTCCCACCAGCCATAGATGAAGTTCCTTTTTCACCACTTCTCCACCAGCACAGATGATTTCCAATATTTTTGATATGTGTTATTATCACTGGTATGAGAAGATGAATATCTCCTTGTTGTCTTGATTTGAATTTCTCTAATCAGTGATGCTGAGCACTTTTTCATGTGCCTGTAGACAATCCACTTATCTTCTTTGCTCATTTCCTCTACTCATTTCTGGATAAATTTTGAAAAATTTTTGGTTGATCTTTATGAATACCTTATATATCCTGGTTATTAAATTTTTTATTTATTTATTCACATTATTTATTGAATGTGAATATTTTTTCCCACTCAGTTAGCTTTTTGTTTTAACCTGTGTTTCTTTTGCCATACAAAAACTCCTTAATTTGATGTACTCCTGTTTGTATATTTTTTATTTTATTGCCTTTGCCAGTGGTATCAGATCATTGAAGATGCCCTTGAGGTCCAACTCTTGAAGAGTTCTGCCTGTATTTTTTTATAGTTTCTAGTTGAATTTCAAGGTCATTTATCCACTTTGAATTGACTTTGAAGTAAGGTGTCATGTGGATCCAGCTTTAATTTCTTATATGTAATTTTCCAGTTTCCCCAGCTCCAATTGTTGAAGAGACTGTCTTTATTCCATTTCATATTCTCAGATCCTTTCTCGAAAATTGTCCGTATTTATATATATGTGGTTTTGTCCTTAATATTTAATTCTAACCATTAATCAGAGTCTATTCAGTATCATACTGTTTTGATCACTATAGCTTTATAATATAGTTCCAAACTAGGTAATGAGATAATCTCCCAATGTCTTATTTTTCAGTATGGCTTTGGCTTTTCTGGTTCCATACAAATTTTAGTGTTGACTTTTCTAGGCCCTTGAGAATATCATCTGAATTTGGATGGCATTGGTAGTGAATCTATATAATTGTTTAGGTAGAATAGTCATTTTAATAGTATTCTTCCAATCCATGAGTATGGAATATCTTTATTTTCTAAGGTCTTCTCTCTCTTTCTTAAATAAATCAAATCTATTATGCTATAGATCTCCCACTTCTTTTTATTAAGTTGATTCTTAGATACTGGATGTTTTTGGATACTGTTTTAAATGGCACAGACTCCTTGATTGCTTCACTTGATTCATTCTAAGAATTCAACTGGTTTTTAGGGCTCTAACAATAGTACAGCAGCTAGGGCGCTTGCCTTACATGTTGCCAATCCAAGTTTGATTCTGGCATACTATACTACTTGGACCCCAAGTCCACCAGGATTGCTTCCTGAGTGCAGAGCCAGGAGTACACTCTGAGTATCACAGGGCATGGCCCAAAAACAGAAAAATAAAGATAACTGATTTTTATTTTGTATTGATTTTGTAGCCATCTATTTAATTATTTTATGGTCTCTTTAGGATCTTCTGTGTATACTGCCTCATCATTGCAAACAGGGATAATTTGACTTCTTTTTCATTTTGGATCTCTTTGATGTGTTTTTTTGTGGTTTTTGGGTCACACCTGGCAGTGCTCAGGGGTTACTCCTGGCTCCATGCTCAGAAGTTGCTCCTGGCAGGCACGGGGGACCATATGGGGCACCGGGATTCGAACTGAAGACCTTTTGCATGAAAGGCAAACGCCTTACCTCCATGCTATCTCCTGGGCCCCTGATATGTTTTTTTTTAAAAGAGGAAAGGGGGGGGGGGAAGGCAAGCAACGACAAAACCCACAGCAGCCACAATCAACTACTAAATAAACAACAATAACAAGGAAAAAAAGGAATGAGGGCTGATGTGGCAAGATTTTGTGCTCTTTGGTGGGGGGGTTGTTTTTGCTTTGTTTTTTGTATAGGCACGGTAAGTATTGGAGAAATTAGAACAGGAGTTCTCTTGGCCTAAGATACAGGGTTTCTCCACCCTTGAAGCATACTGTCATGGGAATAACTACTAGCTCCAGACATGCTCATTATCAAACTCCAAGGTCTTTTTATGGTACCAGGAAACATTCTGCTCAGTGTGGATGACAAAATCATTCCTCTATAATTAGAGATCTTGGTATTTGCATAGGTCATAGACGAAGTCTAAGATAGAGTCTTTATGTTTCTAGAAGTTCTGCTTCATTGTGGTTGTTGTAATCAGTGTTCTATAATTAAGTGATGTTGGGGGTTTTTTTTGTTTGTTTGTTTGGTTTTTGGTTTTTGGGCCACACCCGGTGATGCTCCTCAGGGGTTACTCCTGGCTATTCGCTCAGAAGTCCCTCCTGGCAGGCACAGGGGACCATATGGGGAACCGGGGGATCGAACCGAGGTCCGTCCTAGGTTAGCGCAGGCAAGGCAGGCACCTTACCTTCAGCGCCACCGCCCGGCCCTTGATCTTGGTTTTTGTATAGATCTAGGACGAAGCCAAGGATATAGTCTTTCTTATGGATCCAGAAATTCTGCTCAGTCACAGCTGTCAGTCAGACCTCTGGAATTAGAGATCTTGGTTTTTGTACAAATCCTAGGCCGAAGCCAAGGCTAGGGTCTTTCTTATTGGTCCCAGGAAAAGTTCTGCCCAGTCGCTATTGTCAAAGTCAGTCTTCTGTAATTAGTGATCTTGGTTTTTTGCAAGATCAAAAGATGAATGTCTTTTGTTTCATCTTACTATTAGGTGATGAGGTAGGGCAACCTGCTTTTAGATCAAGTTGTTGTTATTTCCTCATGGTCAGGATATTGTATCAATATGGCACAAGTTGTTGCCAGAACGGTATTAGGAACTCCCCTGGGGAGTTCCTGCTAGTGTTGCAGGGAGCTGTGTGAGTTCTACAGGTAGGATCTGTCCAATCACATGGAGTCTAAATTGAGTTCCCATGACACATGTTTTATCCCTGGTATGAATCCCACTTGATCAGGGTATATGATTGTTTTTTAGTATGTTGTTAGATTCAGTTAGCTAAGATTTGGGGTTTTTTTGTTTTGTTTGCTTTGATTTGGGTCCGGGGGTCACACCTTACAGCGCTCTGGTTACTCCTGGGACTCTGCACTCAGAAGTCACTTCTGGCAGGTATGGGAGACCATATGGGATGCCGGGATTCGAACCTCTAGTTGTTTGAATCAGCTGCTTGCAAGGTAAACACCCTACTGCTGTGCTATCTCTCCGGCCCACGTTAGCTAAGATTTTGTTAAAGACTTTTGCATCAGTGTACTCCGTGTGAAGCTTGGTCCACACTCATCTGTGACTATTCTGCTCTGTATCCCCAAACTCCCTCCATGAGTAGCTGCTTAGTAAAACTACACAGGATGAACCACTTTTCAAAAGTCACAAGAAGACAAACATGAACTTCAAATTCTGTACCTCAGGCAGAGAGAGACTCTTACATGTAGCCAGATCCTGGTTCAATCCCCTTACCTTGTGAGGCTTGCCCAAAGACCCGTGAGGAGTGATCCTTAAGCACCATTGGTTGTAGCCCCCAAACTAGAGAAAACATGTGCTCTTCACCCAGACAGTCAGATGTGGCCTAGAGAGTAGTGTCCACATTTTCCCAGTGTGGTGAGGGGTTCTCTCTCATTTCCCTTTTGGCCACGTGTTATAAAACACTTGGCTCCTGTGGCAACGTGTACCTATGAAATTTAATATGAGGTTCATTGGTATCACTACATGTAGCGTGTTGAGTGCCAGAGTACCATGTTTGGCTGACCAAATATCCCACATGATCAGTCAGTGAGCACTAACTACCCTAAAGTCTTGCCAGGTCTAAGCCACTGTTTTGGCACTTCAGATCACAGGGAGAATGGCAGGATTGTAGGAAGCATCAGTTTGGGCAAATACATAGTGCATGTGAAAAGTAAGAAACTATAAGTCTGAGGCAAGGTTTCCAGCACCTTGCCACTTGTCCATAAAGCCTGTTAAGACCAGGAAGGGCTCATTCAGGAAATAGAGTAGGGAGAGCTTGCAGTACAGGCTCTGAGGCTCATTTGACTCTAGACAGAACCCAGGAGAGAATGAGACCTGACAGACGGCAGAGAAAATTGGAAAGCCTTTCTTGGGCATCTGAGATCTTAAGGAACTGCATGGTCCTCAACACTCCTGTGGCCAGGGCTGGCAGAATGCACTGACCATCTCACATGCCTTCTTCCCACACACACAGAAGTAGCAACTCAGCAGTCTATGAAGAGAACGCATTCAGGAATTTTCAGGACCTCTTTCCTCTGCCATGGTCCCATGAACATGTACCTCACACCGCAATAGAACAGAGATCAGAATGGGAAATCACAGAGAATAATAACTTCTGTTTTCATTAATGCCCACTGGGTACACCTCACCCCTACACCCAGTCAGTGTTCTGGACCATTCGCTACAGTTAATTGTGACACTCTTGTCTTTCTGCTTTCTAGTTTGGGGTTGAGGCATTGTGCCCCTTGATGCATGCATGTGCTTTATCACAGAGCATGTCCCAGGCCTCACCTTTCGTCTGCACCGGATTATCAGTCACTTGAAAAACATTGATTATTTCATCTAGCTTGCTTTAGTTGAGAGTTGGCATGCATTTCCTACTGAGTCATTGTAGATGGCACTGTTCAGGACAGAACAGCTCTAGGAACGAAGTTGGGCTCTCAGATTTCCTGTTAAGAACTCACCAGGTGGGGCCGGTAAGATGGCACTAGAGGTAAGGTGTCTGCCTTGCAAGCGCTAGCCAAGGAAGAACCGCGGTTCGATCCCCCGGCATCCCATATGGTCCCCCCAAGCCAGGAGCAATTTCTGAGTGCTTAACCAGTGCTTAATTAACCCCTGAGCATCAAACGGGTGTGGCCCAAAAAAAAAAAAAAAACTCACCAGGTTACAAGACTATTTGTTATTCACTTGGACCCTGTGGTGCAGTGTGCAAATTCTGGTTTTCCTGTCCTTATTAATACAGCTTGGGTGGGAGTGTGCATGTATCCTAAAGTCTCCAAAGCTGTTCTAAGACTCTAGGTTTCAGACAGAACCTAGGCAGAGATACAGGCAGCTAGAAGGAAGAGGTGGCAAAGTTGTCAATAGAAAGTCTTCCCTGGGTCTGGAAGGAATGAGATGCAAGGGCCCTGAGGAAAGTGGAATGACTGAAATCAGTCATTTAGGACCTGCAGGTGAGAAGTCATCCTGTGGGGAGGAGTCCTGAGTCACACTGAAGACAGCTGAGCAGCGTGAATTTGAGTAAAGCAAGTGTACACTGGTTGTGTCACGTTTTCTACTGTGTTCAGATCCTGGGAGCCAAGCTTGGAGACATTTTCAGTAAAGAGCATCCAGGCCTGTTCAAGGAAACGTGAAATGCAGCGCTCCATGCCTGGGCAGCTCTAACATATGCTTTCCTACTTGCCATGCAGGAGCCCTGTAGATTAAGTGACACTGAGGTTAGCAGCTTGGACAGTGTACAGACCCAGAAGCCACTTACTCCAGAAGTGAGAGGAGATGGACGGGAGGTGGCAGAGAACATGCTGACATGAGGCAGGTCAACAAGAGGTGGGGGTTCGAATAGGTGTGGACCCTGATGTGAATGCCAGTGAGGGGAAAACCAAGGCAGTTCCAGAAAACAATGGTCAGCTTGGTTCCACGTGTGGCATTTTTCATCCAGCATCTGCATCTTTTCCGGTGAAATGGCTCTTAAACTTTCCAGTGCTCTTTTGGTAATATTTGGATGTTTCTTCTGCTGTTTCTGCTTAACAATCAACTGTAGTAGAGAACAGAAATCACAAATAGTTGAAACATGCATAGAAATAAATAATAGCTGATGAAATATGAACTTAATCTTATTTATATGACTACAATTAAATAATAAATTGGGTGCATTTTATTTTTCTGGTCCATCATGCTCCTGACACTCTTGTGTACTTCTTTGGGAACTAACCTTGAAACTCCCTGTTTGAAGTTTCCAATCCAGTGCCATTCCCCTGAGTGCTCCGAATCAGCCTGTTAGCTAATTCCCTTTAGTGTGAAGCATTTTACTTAGCGTTGTTCTCGGCATTTTTCTCAGACTGGAATTGATGGACCTGCTTGTATATGTAGAACTATATGATTAATTATTTAAAATAAAAGTGGTGGTATGGGGTGTCTTAAGGGAACAGAATAGGAGAAGAAATCGAAACAGTATCAAATACAGTGAACATTTGGCTGCTTATCTCATTCCAGTGATTTAAGGAGATCTGTTGAAAGTGTGAACTGTAAACTGTTCAGAACTGGCATAGAACTAGTGAAACATGAAGGTGTTCTTACCCCTCCCTCCCTTTGGCACCCTGGACTGCTTGATCCTTCCAAACTGTTCTTTACGAGCTTGTAAACTGAGCTGAAGGCAAACCACAATCAAATTTAACTTTGAAGGGTCTGTCAGTCACAACAGAATAATGTGACTCAGAATTTCTAAGCCAGCTAGTAATTGCTTCGGCATTGACGCAGAACTCTTTCCTCAGTCAAGTACCATATACTCTCATTGCTTTTCATTCCCCACTGCCAGGGCAAGTGCCACATCAGGAGCAAACTATGCACCTATGTATGGAGGGCCAAGTCCGAGGCTCATACTCACTTAGTAGAATGACCATAGGATGAAGTAGGCCAACGGACTCCTTGCACACCACTCTACTAGGTAGATTCCTTTACTTGGTGCTTGTCACCAGTGTGTCTTCTTCATCCATATAAATCTGCATTTAAAAAAAAGCTTTGATTTTTTTTTAATGGCATGATATTATATTTTCCTACATCCACTTTTCATCCGGTTTTAAGTCATTCTTAAAGCAGAAGGAAACCATACTATCCTGTCTTAAAGAAGGCCTCTTTAGAAGTGATCATTATGCTAAGCAATGAAGGAAGTGTTGGGAGCAGACAAATGGCCAGTGCAAGGGCCAGCATAACCCTGAACATGACCACGGCCAGCTCAGAGGAGGAGGAGTCGGTGCAGGGGTGGTGATAGTGAAGGGCTTAAATGTATGAATTTTGGACATGGGTGCTAAATTAGTTATGGGTAATGTAAGGAAAAAGACAAATTCTAGTAAGGATGACTCCTCAATTTCTGAGGATATGGATATGGATATCATCCCTGACACTAAACAAGGGCTTCCGGCAGCCCTGCGGCAGGCGGGTCATGAGTTCTTTTTGAGATGTCCTCAGTCTGTGGTCCCAGGAGCATCTAAGGGAAGTTATTTTGAGTAGGTTGCTGGATGTCCCAGTCAGAGAACTGGATCAGTGATCGGAATCTGTGTGGCAGCTGTGCTTAGGTGTTAATGAAAGCTGTAGGTGTGGATGAGATCTCTTAGGGAGAGCTGATAGAATCAGGAGGCCCTGCACCTTGACTTGATTAATCCCCAGAGTTTTAAATGGTCTAGTCAAGGGGCCGGGCGGTGATGCTGTAGGTAAAGTGCCTGCCTAGCCTGCGCTAACCTAGGACGGACCTCGGTTCGATCCCCCGGTTCCCCATATGGTCCCCCGTGCCTGCCAGGAGCGACTTCTGAGTGAATAGCCAGGAGTAACCCCTGAGCGTAACCGGGTGTGGCCCAAAAACCAAAAAAAAGGTGTAGTCAAGGAGGGGCTGCAACGTGGAGACTGGGAGAAACACCAGGAAAATTGGGAGTTCACAAAAGTAGGTTGGTGATAAGTGATAGGGACCAGGGAGGACCAAGCCTCCATTGGTGCCAAGAACTTACTGGTAACAAAGACTTAAATATTCCTTGAATGCCAGGCAGGTTATTAGCTAAAAGCTGAAAGCTACTAGATATGGAAGCCAGGTGGGGCTGCACTGAGAGTGAGTTGGAAAGGAAAACTGTACTCTGTGGTTGTGTTTCTGCAGGGTGGTATGGCAGCTCAAGGGACTTGTGTCAGGAGAGCACCCTTATCTTATATTGTTATGGAACTCTTGATTGTATTTAAAAACTGAGTTAAGTGAGAGGGAATTGATGGTATGAAAAGTGTGTGACATACAGTGTGAGTTCCTGAAAAGGCAGGAAATAAGTGGGATCTAAAGAGGCCATGCAGCAGGCAGTTTATTGGTTTCTTCTCCACTTGCTGCAGAGGCGATGTCAAGTGGAAAGGGGGGCATTCGTGTATGTCAGGTCACTATTCAACTCCTATTCCACATACAGCTTTCTTTCCCAGGTCCCCTTTCTTACTCATAAAATACAGCCTCACATACCTTATGATTGTTTAACCCATTGAGCTGCTGTATACACAGTTGAGTGGTTTAGTTTAGAAACGTGTTAAAGTGTATAATTCAAGAGAAGCCAAGTAATAGTACAGCAGAGAGGTCTCTTGGATTGCATGCAGCCAACCCCGATTCAGTTCCTGACATACCATATGGTCCTCCAAGCCTCTAAGAGTAACCCTGAGTACTACCAGGTGTAGCCCCAAAACTAAATTATCTTTCAATTTTAAATAAAAATTAAGTGTACAATCGGCCACTGCACATTTTACATCATCCCGCTTTGGTAATGTTACAATAAATATATGATCAGATTCCTTCAATATAAAAAAATTAAGTGTATAATTCAATATTTATTTGTAGCTAATGTGAAATCATAATCTGAAATAATAATGTTAGAAGTAGGGGCCGGAGAGATGTCATGGAGATAAAGCGTTTGCCTTGCATGCAGAAGGTTGGTGGTTCGAATCCCGGCATTCCATATGGTCCCCTGAGCCTGCCAGGAGCAACTTCTGAGCATAGTGCCAGGTGTGACTCCCAACAAAAAAAAAAAAAAAATAAATAATAATGTTAGAAGTATTCATCACCTCAAAAAGAACCCAGGGGTTAGGAAGACAGACAGGCTATACTGAACTCTAGCAGTTTGGGTTCAACCGCTAGCACCACTTGTCCCCAGTTAATACCCCTGGGTCTGCCCCTGGAAGCCCCCATATTTCACCAGAAGTAACACCCAAGCATCTCTGGAGTTCCTGTTCTTGTCAAATAAATTTTAATTAAAAAAAATTATTTTAGGGCCCGGAGAGATAGCATGGAGGTAAGGCGTTTGCCTTTCATGCAGGTCGGTGGTTTGAATCCCGGGTCAGGGATCATACATACACAAGGCACTCACTCTTATCACTGAGCTACATTCCAGGCTCATTGTATGATTGCTGATTTGTTTTGCTTTGTTTTCCTGATCATCTTTTTTTTTGTTAATTCATTGCTGTGCTCTTCTCTTTCCTTTATCCCCAACTCTGTCCCCTGGGGTTTGATTTTGGAAGGGTTTTTTTTTTTTTTATTGACCTATCTCTAATCTTATTGATCTTAATTTTTAGTGTCGAGTCTCATCATTTTAATCCCAGGTAATGTGTCTTTTATTCCTAATATTTGATTTGTACCTTCTGAATATGTCTTTTTGACCTCTATTTAACCATACTCCTTTTTTCCTGAACACACTGGATATCATACAGTTTTATAATGTCTTTGTATCCTATTTCTATCTGTTTCTCTTGGTTATGTTTTCTCTTCATTTGTTGGTTTATTTTCCAGTTTTGCTCTCTGGGTTAATTTTGTATATTGACGGAGACAGGACCTTTTGAATGCTCTGCTTAGGGACATTGTTTTTCAGGATCTCTGCTCTGAGGGGTTAGGTTCTGTTCCCAGCCTAGAGTTGTTCCCCCGCAGGAAGTATGGAATTCTCTGTAGCTCTCTCCTCTTGTACTCTGCCCTGTGATGTTTCATCTCTCTGGCCTCCACAGAAGCCAAGTGTGCCTCCTACTCTACCCCACCCCACACCCACCCTTACTCATAAAGACCACCTGCCCTGCCTGGCATTCTCTTTCTGGGTTATGTAGCATAGAAATTATCTCCTAGCAGTGAACCCGGGCTTTTGTGAGGTACACGTGTTTCACTTCTCTTTTGGAGGAACCTTTGCCTTCTGTTGCATGAAGCTCAGTGTCTAGAATGGATTGTTTGCTATACTGTTAATCTTTCGTAAGGGAGAAGATAGATCTCTCTTCCTCCCTATTCCTTCGTCTTTGTCAGCAGTGGAAAGTTCTGCAGCTGCTCCAGTGATCCCCAGTGACTTTTCTCTGACAGACCTGTTCTCTCTTCCTCAGCTCTGGCCATTTCTTCCCCTTTATCTCCCCCCCCCCTTTTTTTTTTCTTTCTCCTTGGGTCAAGCTTCTATGTCTCTTCTATTCGGTCACCTTTCTCTTCCCCGTTAGGAAGGAATTCTGATTCAGCCACAAATGCCTGTGTCCAGCTGGCCAGTGTTCTGTCCACTGACTTTCCCTGTTGGACTTCTCCGTTGCTCCCCACATTGATAGGCACCTTTTGGGCACCAACGCTCCCACCTCTCCATCTTGTGTGTGAGTCCTGATATCTGATATCTCAAGATATCTTTCTCTGTTCTGTGAAATGAATTGTTTCTTTCTTTCCCTCAAATCAGGCTACAGAAGAAGTGTCCAAAAACTTGGTTGCCATGAAAGAAATTCTGTATGGCACAAATGAGAAAGAGCCCCAGACAGAAGCGGTGGCACAGTTGGCTCAGGAACTCTATAACAGCGGACTCCTCAGTACACTTGTGGCTGATCTACAGCTCATTGACTTTGAGGTAAGAAACACAGGACTAGTTTTTCCAAATCCAGGATCCTCTTAGAGTCGTCGTGTGGACGACTGGGACTTCCCCAAACACCAGAGAGGATTTCTGCTAGAACTTCAGTCCTAGGTCTCTGGGACCCCTAATAGCCTTATTTTTAAATTGGATTTCATTTAAAATCCAATTTTTTAAAATCCAGTTTTTCAGCTGTTCACAATGCCCTTCATTTAGGTTGTTTTTTAATGAACAGTTGCTGTTTTCCATAATTCACTGATCTTTGAGTGTTAGAATGTTAGAAGAACATAATACCTTCAAGTTCACTTAGTTTTTTTTTTTTTTCCTTCTCAACGTATTAAGAATTAATGCAGTAAAGATTAGGGGGCAGTAAGGGTATTGAGTAGTTTGTGTGTGTTGGGTGTGTATTTCTGAGACATCGTTGTTGTTACTGTCATTAGAAAGATTTGTTGAAAAGTAGAAGACAAAAGAAACTCCCCAGCTGGGAAGGAAGTTAGTATAGTTCCACTTTTAAGTTCCACTTTTAAAATGTTTTTAATTGAAATATTTAAATAGGAAATTTTATGCACAATTTGAATTTCTCATCATGTGATCACTTCATGTCCTTGTGCTCATCTCCATGAAATCTTGTACAAGTAGACCTCACCTAAGCAGGAGGTGGGTTCACTGCCTTTGCAGCTTAGGTTCTTCAGAATTCTTCCGTTTTTATTATCCAACCAGAGCCTAGTGTCCTTTCATCTCCCTGTATTGTTTAAGCAGGAACTTCCTGTTTGAAGCTGCTTATTCTTTCTGAATAGGAAGCTGAACCCTGAATCAGAAAAGGGAGTAGGAGTGATATGTAGTGAGAGTTCATTTTTTTCAGTACCATTGTTCATCTTAGAGTGTAATAAAATGTAGCTTGGAGATTTAGACATGAAATAAAATAAAAAATTTTGACATCTGTAAACTGACGTAGCCATAATTATAAATATGCAATGCTTTAATTTATTTGGGAGGGTGGATGGGCAGTCCGATGTTCAGTCAGGTAAATATTTTAATGATTATATTCCTAATAGGGCAAAAAAGACGTGGCTCAAATTTTCAACAATATTCTCAGAAGACAAATTGGTACAAGAACTCCAACTGTTGAATACATCTGCACCCAACAGAATATTTTGTTCATGTTATTGAAAGGGTATGTACAATGTGCTATCATTTATACTCTTTTATACTCTTTTTTGGGGGAGGTCATACCCAGCAGCGCTCAGGGGTTACTCCTGGCTCTGCTCTTAGAAATCACTCTTGGCAGTCACAGGGGACCCTATGGAATCCCGGGATTCAAACCACCACCTGTCCTGGATAGGCTGCGAGCCAGGCCCTACTTCTATGCTAACTTTCCGGCCCATATCATTTATATTCTCAGTTGAAAATAAAATGGAACAATAAGTGCAAATAGGATAGTGAGTGTGTGAATGAAGTATGTTTTTTTTTTTTGGGGGGGGGGCCACACCCGGCAGTGCTCAGGGGTTATTCCTGGCTCCATGCTCAGAAATTGCTCCTGGCAAGCACGGGGGACCATATGGGACGCCAGGATTCGAACCGATGACCTTACCTCCATACTATCTCTCCGGCCCTGAATGAAATATGTTTTATCTGCTCTTTTTTTCTGTAGAATACCAACCCCGCCTTAAAATTCCCCCTGTGAGCTCAGTTAGGCTTGGTTGGTTTGGTTTTGGTTTTGGGGCCATAACTGGCAATATTCGGGATTTACTCCCTGATCTGCACCCTGAAATCACTCCTGGTGGACTTGGGGGGCGGGGCGGGGACCATTTTGGATGTCGGGAAGTGCAAGGCAAGTGCCCTACTCGCTATACTATTACTTCAGCCTCACAATGGGCTCAGTTGGATTGAAAATGCATATGGCAGTTGAAAGGTAGGACAAGTGTGAGTTTCTAAGCCTCTTCATCTTATGTGTCAAAAGACAAAAGTCTCAGAAGACTTGAACACTGTTGGGTAAGTTGGTGTCTTTGGTGCACAACCTCCAGCTCTGCTGGCCGAAATTCTGGGGTGGCCCCTGGGCTCCAGAGCCCTGCTGGGAAATCCCTGTCACCCATATACATACAAAAAGAAAAAGTGTGTACATGTATGAGGAATGCCAGGAAAGCACAGTTACATGGGAGGTGAAAAAAAGGGAGGAATAGATGGAGGAAGTGACAGGAGTTAGTCTTCACTGAAGTTCACAACTCCGTATTCTCCCCTGTAGATGCCTCATATAGGCCTCTGGCTGTACTCCTTTCTCTCCCACATAGCTGAGATTGCTCTGGTCAGCTTAGACACTTGCTTTGAACTTTCTTTTAAATTAGACCTCAAAGGTCTTATTTTACTTTCTATTATCCAGTGAGAATATAGGGAAAGTCAACCAAATTATCAGTTGTAATAGTTACTGCTCTCTGTGGAAAAGGAAATGCTGCTTCAAGTAAACAAACGCATCTGAAGCTGCTTTAAAAACGCCCCCATTTCAGATACTCACTACATGTTTACACATGAACTCTGAATTGATACAGCAAGATAACAGATGCCAAGTGCTCTGTATGGCAATATCTGAAGAAGCAGCTAGATGGACAGAAATAGAAAGACGGAAACAGCACGCTGACATTCAGCACATGCACTGACTTGTGCTTTGGCTAAACAAGTCTGAACTTGAGGGAAATGCTAAACTGCAAAGATATGAATCAGAAGGAGGCAAGCAATCAGGCGAGGAGTAGGAGGGCAGGCTGATTCACAGTAAGAGCCTGACCAATAGAATACTTGCCGCCAATAGAGGAGAGCACCACCGGTGCAGAGACAAACAGATGCACACCGCACCAAAGCTGGCACATACCACAGCTCCACTGTAACATGATGGGAGGTGACCTTGCCATTCAGCGTGGCTTAGGGAGGGGGAGAAAGCATGTGGAAAAGTTTTCATTTTCATGCTTTTTTAAGATTAGTTTTCATTGTAAGTAGGGCTGGGTACTTGCTTATTTTAATAATAATGCCAGAAAATTGCAGTTAATACTCATTTATCATGTTTCCGTAGAAAATGCCGTTTTTCACTTAGTTTAAAATCAACTAGTTTCACTTAGTCTAATCACTAAATTACTTAGTTAAACTTATAAACAAGTTCCAAAAATGTCATTTGGTTGGTAAGACTAATTTATTTTTAATTCTGCAACAGTTCCTACCATGCCTCCCCACCCTCCTCCCTATATATTTGTTAGAACTACTGAGTCATTATATAGAGTGCAATCACACCTTTGGATTTGCATCCTAGTGGATTTTTGCACTGCATTCCTCTGTTCCTTATTCTTTGAAGTTGATCAAGCCTGGAGTTTGAACAGATTCAGTTGTGTGAGAGCAAGAGATCTTTATGGATGGCCCTGTGTACTCCTGGGTTTTGTTTAGTCTTTGGTTCCAGTGATGGTCAAGTTAAACCTTCCATTGTTGTGATCTCCATCAATTTCTCACCGAAAAGGCAGTATACATTGCCTCTATTCAAAATGGTGAATTCCTAATTCTGTGGGCCCTTCTCCATACAGTAATTGTCCTGTTTTGGGCCAACTTGTTGGCCATCTTATCCTTGTCTTTCTATAGTGAAAGACTTACCTCACAATATAATTCTTCTGGAGAAAAATCCACATTTTCATGAGGTCAAATGTTTCTTTTGCTTTATCATTTTGTAGTCTGATCAGTTTTTAGCTGACACCCTCACTACTTTCTTAGATGAGCAATAAATCTATTCGTGTTTTCAACACCATTTGGGATTTGGGGTATATTTGCTGTGTCTCAACCCTTCATAGTCATGTGTGTTGAAAGTGCTCCTCTGGCAATACTTCCAAGGCCTCTGTCTCTCTATAGGTCCTCCCACCATTTGCCTGACAGCTTTCTTGCTTTTTGGAATCAAGGCATCACTTGCTCATCTTCTATAATCTCCTGCCACAGATCTGAAAACAGCTCTGACAAGGAGTGAACTGCCTTTTTAAGATTTTATTTTTATGCAGTGTGATTACCTGCTTCAGCTATAAGTACTTTGACATGAGAGAGATGTGTGTTAGAGGTATGAAGCCTCTGTTGGTGGACGTTGAGTATTTGCCCTGTTGGTGTGGCTACTGTTTAGCTACATCAGAGCACAGTTACTTATCAGCAGGCAATTTCAGTTTGAATATTCTCTCCAGTAGTGCTAGTAGGTTATACGGCATAACTGTTTGTTCTCATTGATGTGGGGTTCCGTCATTTAAGAAAAGCTTGATGAACCACCATCAAAACCTGCCCAACTTGTTGGCCATCTTACCCTTGTCTTTCTGATCTTCTGATTATTAAAGATAGCAAAGAATAGTCTCACAATCATCTGTTTTGTGAGCAAATGAATTAATTCCCTGTGAGTCAGCCAGCATTATAGCTGCTATATATTCAAAGTGCCACAAAGGAATGTGTTTTTGATCTCATTGGGAATCTATGATAGATATAAGTACAACAAAAGGATCCCAGCGTTAACAACAGCTGGCACTCAGGGCTTGGGGGGCTCAGATGGGGTTTAGTGAGTCTGTGAGGCAAGATTTGGTGAAAGAGATAGTACTTAAGGTTGGCTTTCCACCTGGTTTAGTTTTATGCACAAAGAAAAGCAGAAAAGGTAAAGGAAAAATTGTGGATTTGGGGGCAGGAATGAACCTTGATTGCAACAGTAAGGTAAATGGAGCCGATTATAGTGTTTGATGGCAGATGGGATACGGTGTTGTTCCAGAAGTCCAGATTTGGTGGACACCAATGCTCCAGAGTTTGTTGCTATGATTGGCACAGAGGAGTCATTTTAAACTCCTAACCTGAAAATGCTGTCAGTAGGCTTGTTGTTGGCAAGATCTGTTCTGGTGGCTGCCTACATGGTTCCCACAATTCCCGGGGTGTGAGTCTCATGCCAGTTGGGAGTGTTGACATGCAGCCCACGTGCAGCTTCTTCTCAAGAACTGTGGAAGAGGCTGGTGCCACTACCAGTAAAACAACTGGCAAAAGGGAAGTTGGAGGGAGACCATTAAACACAAGCTGTGTGGCAGCATCTACGACATACAAGTAGCTGTTGAGCTACAGTTTTCGTCAGATAACGTTTAGAATTCAAGCTTCCAGTCATAGTAGTAGCCACATTGCTAACACTCAGTAACCACATTGAGTAGCCACATAATGAGCCCCACATCAGAGAGCATTGCCATTAACCCTGGAAGTTGCTAGACCTGTATGAGGCCTAGGTATCAGAGACAAAGCAGTGATGCTAAATTACAGAAACGGGAAACTCGAGGGCTCTGAGGTTTGATTTGAAGCACATATAGTTTACAGTAGTGTTATAAACTCTGACTGTGATTCCTCACTGTGGAGTCAGGAAAGGTCTGAACAAAAGTAGTGATTAGGAGGCAGCCACTCATTGACTCTCAGGCCAAAGCCAGTGGACAAAAGATAACAGCCAGACAAGATCTAGGAACCATTGCGGCAGAAGCAGAACTGGAAGGTAGAACATGAAACAGACATGAAAACACTTGGAGAGTGAGGTAGTTCCTCACTCTGAAATGTACTGTACAGAGATTGGCGGCATTGGCCAGACTCAAAAAGGATGGCTTTGGGAAATGAGGAAACTAGAGGTCACCCTGGCCAGAGGCATAAGAGCCCAGCCCATATGGTGTGGAGAGCAATGGAGGAGCAAAGCAGGACTTGGGACAGAGTGCCGGGACCACTTCCTGGAGAAGAAAAGCAGGTTTTCTCTCCTATGGCAGGGAAGGAGGAGGGGGAGGTATGACTTGGCTTCAGGAAGGTCAGGTGTGGAACCTACATCCCTGCCCACATCTTTAGGGCTCTGAAATCCTCAAGACTAAGATTGCTTGCCATTTTCTAGAGTCAACATGTCACCCTCAAAAGTGCCATTTCAGAGTTGAGTTGAAACCGTGACAGAGATGTTCGTATTTGGTAGACCTATTTAGATTATACGAATATGAGAAACTTGTTCCCAGTGTGTTTGATTCAGCTTTTTGTTTGTTTTGTTTTGTTTGGAGGGATGTAAGTATTATATAAATGTAGCTCCAGGTTGGAGGTGTGCCCCTAAGTGCTTCTCTCCATGGCTTTCCACTGAATGGATCTGCTTTTACAATGTCATTCTTGAGGCTATTACTTTTCTTTGGATTTAAGCAACTATCACCAGCTTGTGTGTCTTGTTCCTCAGAGTACATTCTCCTGAACTAATCTACTCTGAGAGAGGGACCTTTTGTAACTTCCTCTGATGACTTATTTAGGGCCCATTGGAAACTTCCTGTTCCAAAATGTTGTATCTTCAGCATTAGAGTTTGTAGAGGCAAATTATGTTGGTTTGTTTTTTTCTTCCTGCAGGTATGAATCTCCAGAAATAGCTCTAAATTGTGGAATAATGTTACGAGAATGCATCAGACATGAACCACTTGCAAAAATCATTTTGTGGTCAGAACAGTTTTATGATTTCTTCAGATATGTCGAAATGTCAACTTTTGACATAGCATCAGATGCATTTGCAACATTCAAGGTAACATGAAAAATTACATTTCTAGCTATGCTTACAAGTCAGGTTAATATGTTCTCTTTTTCCTGCTTTCCTGAATCTTCTACTCATCAAGTCTAGACACATATGCCCTCTAGTGGGCAGAGGAGATATATTTACATGTGTATGTGTGGATGTGGGTATTCCACTACAATCCCATTTTACAAGAGTGCAAAAATTAGACTCAAGTCTCCCTAAAAGATAGTCCTATATGGGGCCAGAGAGATAGCACAGTGGCATTTGCCTTGCAAGCAGCTGATCCAGGACCTAAGGTGGTTGGTTCGAATTCCGGTGTCCCATATGGTCCCTCATTCCTGCCAGGAGCTATTTCTTAGCAGATAGCCTAGCCAGGAGTAACCCCTGAGCATAGCCGGGTGTGGTCCAAAACCAAAACCACAACCAAAAAAAAAGATAATCCTATATGGTCACAAGTAGACTTTTCTCTAAACAGCCTGGCCAGGACAGCCTGTAAGCATATAATACATCTATTTACCAGGTCTGTCTCCATGTGTTGGGACTTACTAGGTTGAGTACCAGATTGACTACTTTTCAGGCCATGTAACCTGTAGGCATATACAGATTTACCTTCAGAACATTTTTTTTCCACTGTCAACAAACCCAAGGGAAAAGCACCCAATAACCCCTTCCAGATCTGCTGGGGCCAAGCAAGGAGGAGCACCTGCATCTTTCATCCCCCCAACATACCTGTCCTATCTTTCTATACATCATATGCACACAGGACATGGGGCCCTGTGCCATGCACATTTATGTTTTGAGTTGCAAAGTTTGGTGCTATTTAGGGCTTATTGATAAAACCTTTATTCTTGTTGTTTTTGTTTTTTTGGGTTTTTTTGGGTTTTTTTTTTTGTTTTTGTTTTTTTTTTGTTTTTTTGGGCCACACCCAGTGACGCTCAGGGGTTACTCCTGGCTATGTGCTCAGAGGTCGCTCCTGACTTGGGGGACCATATGGGGAACCGGGGGATCGAACTGTGGTCCGTCCTAGGCTAGCGCAGGCAAGGCAGGCACCTTACCTCCAGTGCCACCGCCCGGCCCCTAAAACCTTCATTTTTAACCTTCCTCCCCACCCCACCGCCTGCAATAAGGACCAGCCTTTCTATTTTTCCACTCCCTTATGTGAAATGTCTGTTCTCAGGATGTTGAGAACTGCTATTTTAACTCAGTCAGAATTAATTCCAACTCTTTACTTGTCACTGTTTTTGTGAGAGTCAATTTGGGGATCATAAAGAATTCCACACACTGTGGTCTCTGGCTAAAATATAGACGTATCAGTGAATAGATATCCCTAAACCGGGTTGAAAGCCTGGATACAGACCTTTCTCATGGTATGTTTACCAAGAATAAGTTAACAGTGTGAGCATCCCCAAGAGATTCCTTCCATGAAACCAGTGTTGACACAGATGTGAGCAGAAAGAGATGCTCTTTCACTATTAGTGGAACTCATCAGCTGGTCCAGTTTCTTTGGAAAACAATATGGGCATTCCTTAGAAAACTAGAAATCGCGCTCCCATATGACCCAGCAATATCACTTCTGGGAATAAACCGTAGAAGCCCCAAAAACACAATGAATAAAAGGCATCTGCACTTCTATGTTCATTGCAGCACTATTCACAATAGCCAATGGAATAGGCACTGGAAACAACCCAAGTACACAAGAACAGATGAGTGGCTAAAGAAACTATGGTACAGCTACACAATGTAATACTACATAGCTTTTAGGAAAAATGAAATCATGAAATTTGCTTGTACAGGGATGGAAATGGAGAGTGTTAATCTAAGTGAAATGAGTCTGAAGGAAAGGGATTGACATAGAATGATCACACTTATTTTTGGGATACAAAAAAAAAATACAATATGGTAATAATTCCCAAAGACAATAGAGATGAAGGCCAGGCAGACCAGTCCGTATTAGGAATCTTGCCACAAATAGTGGGACAGTATAGTTATGGCAAAGAAGAGACCACTATGACAATGATAGCTGGAAATAGTCACTCTGGACAAGAACTGGGTGCTGAAAGAAGTACAGTAAAGTGATATACATGATACTCCTTCAGTAATGATATTACAAATACATGATATTCTAAAGGAAATGAGAAGGGGAGGGAGAAGAGAGAGAAAGAGAGAGATCTGCCTCTATTGGGCAGGAGGGAGAGGGAGAGGGAAACAGGGACGTTGGTGCAGAGATAGGTATGTACACTGTATAACTGAAGCTCAGTCACGAACAACTTTGTAATTATCTCACAGATTCAATTAAAGAATTTATTTTATTGAAAAGAAATTAAATAAAATTAAGAAAAGGGAAAGAAAAGGGAGAGTAATGCTTGAAATAGCAGAGAAACAGAATTAATAAAAAAAAAAAAGTGTTCTAGCATCCTGTTCTTTGAAGAGACAAAGCAAATTCTACCTGGTTTCTGTGACTTCCTGTGTGGAAGCCACAGGAAAGTACGTTTTGAACTTAGACTACACGGAACATCTTTGTAGTCACTCATCCAGTGGCCACTGCAAAACTGCTCTTAAAACCATGGAATCCTGAAAATTGACTTTAAACTCTGGCTTCACAGTTGCCTTGTTGGTATTTCTAGAATGTGCAATGCTCTTGCATTGTCTATTCCCCTCATTTTATTTCATAGCGGTCTCATAATTAAATGATTGCATGCAGAATGGAAAGGAAAGTTAAGAATTCAGTTCATGGGGCCCGGGAGATAGCATGGAGGTAAGGCGTTTGCCTTTCATGAAAAAGGTCATCGGTTCGAATCCTGGTGCCCTATCTGGTCCCCCGTGCCTGCCAGGAGCAATTTCTGAGCATGGAGTCAGGAGTAACCCCTGAGCACTGCCGGGTGTGACCCAAAAACAAAAACAAAAAAAAAAAAAAAAAAAAAGAATTCAGTTTATTCTATAACTCAGTGGCACACAATCATACAAAAAGAAGTGTCTCTTCAGAAAAACAAGTTCTGAAACATATATTCATAGATCTATTTTAAATGGCAACTATTCACTTCCAAAGTAAACATAAAACTAAATCGAAAAAGAAGTACGGTTTTATTTTATTTCCTTTACATAGATACATATTATTGGATACAATCTAACCTTGACTTACAACAAAAAGAGGGTGTCAGAAACCTTCAGATGTAATCTCCAGTACTAAGATGCCAGCACACAGAGCAAAGGGAAATGGAGCAAGATGAGATGACGAAGAGTCTGTGTGACATCTCAGGTGGCACCACACTTGTGGGAAGGAGTCTTAATGAGAACATGTCGAGAAAGTGTGTCCCGCTCACACACAGCAGAGGGGTGCACAGAGAGCCTTGAGCCTGCCAGTACCACGTGGCCAGACTCCCAGCCAGGTAGAGAATGTTTATTACATATTTCCAGCACAAATGGCAAACCTGGCAAAAAGATAAAAGATAGGTGCTGAATGTGGACCAGAAACACCAGGCGCAAACACCCACCAGTCACAGTTGCTTTGCTGAGAATTTCCTCTTGGTTAGGGCGGCTGCTTTTGTTAAATTTGTCACGCCGGAGGAAACTGTTCTGAGGGACACCTCCCTCTCACCTGCCCTGGTGACACAGGTGAGCTCAGGCTTTTGAGGAGGAGCTCTAGAGAGAAAGCTGTAGAAACTGCATTGAAGCCTATGTCTGCTCTGACCCCAGTTTTGTCAAGGAGTGAGAGCAAGAGCTAATGTAGAAGTCTCTGAACAAACAGTTGCCCAAGACACAAAATGAAAGACCAAGAAAGTGCCTAACAGGTATTTACCTTCCCTGTAGACCAAAGCACCCTCCAAACTCTTCTTTAAAAGACACTCCCCTGGTCTCAGGGCCCCTCGCTATAACTGAGGTGCTATTAAGGACTTAAGGCTAGGGTATTGGAAGGACTGAGCCTCACAGTTCACTGGTGTCCCCTTTGCATAGACAGGTCTTATCAGAAAAAGGCACTAACTGCAGGGTCAGGTAAAGGAGAAACTGCCATCTACACAAAAACTTTCAGACACACTCAACAAAACTCTGGATTTGCAGCTCCTACAGTAGGTGCTGAGTTCCAGAAGGAAAGCAAAACCTCCCTTGCACTCAAGGTGTCCAGAGTTTGCTTGAATGAAACCGGGTGATCAAATGTTTGTTGGCTGTTGTTTCATGTGTTCATTTCTTTGTTTCATTTCTTAGACTAAAGTGATGGGGAGGGGCATCAGAAGACCACCAATATGTTTCTAAAGTAAAAAAAAAAAGTTAGCTCCCGGGTCCCAGAGTAACAGCACAGCAGGAAGGGCATTTGCCTTGCACGTGGCCAACCCAGGTTCTATCTCTGGCATCCCATATGGTCCCCCAAGCCTGCCAAGAGTGACCCAAGCCCCCTCCCTCAGAAGCAAAATGTGTCTTCCCCAAAGAGACATTGATGGAGCTTGAAGTTTAATGTTACACCTGTGTAAAGTTCTAGAAAATATTTCTAAAGAGATGATTTCTAGGCATTTTGGAAAGGAAATTATGCACCCACAGCAGTATGGATTCACTAAGAATAAGTTTAGTCACATACTCTCACAGTTCCCCAAAGGTGAGGGGCAGAGGTGTGGCTGCCTGGCTGTAGTCCCAGTTCCTAATTCTTCCTCACTTTCCCTGCCAAAATGTAGGAAATAGGGCAGAAGCATTCCCACAGCAGGCAAGACACTTACAAAATGGCAGACAGGTTCGTTACCCGGCACCACGTATGATCTGAGCCCTCTGGTAATGATTCCTGAGTACAGAGCCAGATGTGACCCAAAAAACAAAAATAGGTAAATAGTCTCCCACCTCTCCCAAGACGGTGAGGTTCTTAGTCATTGAATAGCGTGATCTATTTAAGTAGAAGTAAAAAGATAGTGAATCACAACCATCTGAATGACTCATTCATAAGGAGCTGGACCTTTACTGTAGTAATTTCTACTGTTCTTCTACTGGACTTTGTCTCCACTCAGTTCAGATGATCATTTTTCTTTAATGACATAAAGGGTGACTTTGGCCTAATCATGGCCACGAAGAGAATTACAGCAGGGATACTAAAGTCTGGCCAGAGAGGGATCGTGAGAGACCAGAGTATAGCAGCACTAAGTCAGATTTAGGTCCCTGACTCAAGGATCCAACTCCAGTCAAACCATGCTTTGGGAATAAGAGGGGATTGGTGTCATCCTCAGTCATTCATGTGTAGGTGGTTTCCTTCCACATTCACCTCTGAAGGATGTGCTCTGCTGTTCTTTACAAATTTGGGAACAAGTCTAGGAATATCAAGTGAACTCAATAAAAGTGAGGGAAGCCAGAGCTGTCAGTGACCACATAGTCTGACCTAAGGTGCTGTGGGCAGTCTTATCCTATGGTCAGCTTATCTAGTAACAATGTATAAATGTGTTCCATATAATAGGCACAGACAGATAGAGGACTCTGAGGAGACAGTAGATAGTGAGGGGTGGTCAGAGCCTGCTATCTCTGGAGGAGTGTGGCTACAGGAACTGGACCTATTTAGCCTGGGAAGTAGAAGGCTGGCCAGTGACTTGCCATTAGAGCGTTGCTTAGATGTTCATGGATCTAGAGAAAGTGGCTCTACCATTTCTGCAGTCTCTGGCCCTTTCTGAAAAAGCTCTGATTTCAGAGAGATTTTTCAGTGCTTCCAGGTGCCAGGTTCAGAGTATCAGCTCCCTGGGGCTCTGCAGTGTTCTTGGGTATACAGGCCTGGCCATGCCACCTGAGAGGTCCAAATTCACACAAGCTGTAGGACTCTTAAGAAGCCGCCTACCCTAACAATGGCCAGTGAGTCTGTTGGACTCTTGAGATGCCTCCGAACCTTTTTCCATTCCTCCTGGGAACAGGGAATCATCCTTTTCTCCTCCATCCTGCTGTTGGCGCCTCTAGAGCACATGGTTCTAATGGCCAGGCTAAGGCCACACCTCTGCCAGTGTGTGTGGCCCTATGATTCCATTACTCCAGATCCTTTTCAGTGACTCTTCTCAGCCACTTAATTCCTCACCACCACCCCTTATGTGCAGTAGCACTTCCTACACCCTTGAGAGCTGGTGCTTCTCCCTTGGCAGTTCAGCAGATGATGGCAAACAGGTTCTGGGTGGCATTGTCTTCATTTTCTCATACTGGTTTCCAGAATGATTGGTCCCCAAAGCAGTACAGGTGACCAGTGATCAAGCCTGGATCCTCACCAGTGCCTTGAATTCACTGCCTCCTCTATAAGTGTCTTAGTGCCCACCCTCTATGGGACAGTGTTATTTTGGTACTGAGGGTCCAGAGTGTACCACACAAGCATACTAACTCAGGCTTCTCTCTGGGGAGATCTTGCCCTCTTCATGCAGAGGGAGGGAATGCCAAGTCATCTCACCTTACAGTTTGAACTCCAATAAGTCTTTGGGGTAGAGTTAGAAGCCTCCTGTAAAACAGACTTTCAGTAATGTGCTGTATCCCCAAACCTTGGTTCATTCATTTATTCAGTATTAAGTTCTCATTGTGTGCTTGGTACAACACAGAGAGTCAAAGCTATGTCTAGTCTAGCTTGACAGATCCCACACTCTCACAGAGGTGGGCCCAGCACCAGTCCAGAAGGGATCCTGGGACAGAGATTTTGAAACTGAATGTAATATAGAGGGATGCAGTGGGAAATGTTTTTGAAGACAGGGAAGGAGCCAGTGGCCCATTTGCTTGCCCCCTGGGTAGGACCCCAGAGCATTTCTCAGCACCAAGACAATGCTGGTACCTACTAAGGAAATGGCAGATCATTGTAACGTGAGGGAACAGTTACATATGAACTTAGAGAGATCAGGTGAAGGAAGTCATTTTGGGGAAACGGGAAAAGGACTTTACTGCACTAACTGCTCCAGGGGAAACTTCTAGGAATCGCCTTCATGAAGTCACTTAGTGTCGGTGGCCTACCCTGCTGTCACTTGTTCCTCTCCTGGAGACCAGTGCTGCCCTAGGAAGTGTAGGGACCACCCTTTTCCTTCTATCTTTGCAGCCCCAACATTTGGACCATGACCTGACACAAATAATAAGAACTTTCTGAGTGATGGGTCGTTTCCAGGAAAAGCCCACCGAGGTTTGAGAGTTCACTGAGTTTTAATTCCTAAGAAAGGGGCTTACTTAGAAGCCGGTGCTTAGAATTGTCAGGACTTTTAATAAAACACTACCTTTGAAAATGAGATTGCTGGAGATACTAAGCAATGTAATTGAGCCTGGAAGGAAGAAAATGGAATCTGATATTTTTTCTAATCCAAGAAATTTCTTTCTCCGCCAGGAGCTGTATTCTATCTGACATTTTACCACAGCCATTTTATTTTTATTTCACTTTAGTGATTTAATATTCCTTTCTTTGAGTCTGTTTCTGTTGGCCTTTGTTCTAGAATTTGACCTTCCAAAATCTGTAGATCCATGATTAATTTTGATCACTAAAGTCACAATTGTAAACTGTTAATGATTTTGTTTGCTCTTATAGAACCAATATTTTCAATACAATTTAATATTTTATTTAATATTTTAAACAGTTTTTATCAGATAAAATAGTGTGGAATGTTTTTTCTGTTTTCCAAAAAAAATGTAATGCAGAATAGTTGTTTTAAAAGTGTTTTTCCCCCCCTAGGATTTACTTACAAGACATAAATTGCTCAGTGCAGAATTTTTGGAACAACATTACGATAGAGTAAGTATATAAAGTGCTATATTTAAGAGTTTTGCTGGAAGAAATGACTTTTAAATTGATTTTGTTCCAGAGTATTTATTCTGCATATAAAGCGTTTTCTTAAATGGTTTTAAATTATTTCTCTGGTAAGACACAGTATATAGAGTGTTATTTGGTTAGAAACAAGAGTATCTCTTTTCGATGGACACACAGCCCATATACCTCTCTTTTCACTTTCAAAAAGGAAGCTATAGCTCCTGAGAAAAGGAGAAGAAAGTCTGCGGCTCCTTGTCCCTCACCTCTGGCAGTTGCCCAAAGTCTAGCTTAGGAAGGGGGGCTGGAATGGGGCGCTAAATAACAGAACCTCAGAAGCTAATGGGACAATTGGTCCAGAAGAGCTAAAGGAAAAGAAGAGTGGGCGCATGCCATGCCCCCCACCCCCCCACACGCACACCAGCTTTCTG